>PYHX02000273.1:0-22592 GCA_004302925.2 Cochliomyia hominivorax | reverse complement strand
TCGATCCTTAACTTTTCTTCTATATTCTCTCAAGAATCAGTAACAAAAATTTTGACCAGAAACCTGCGAAAAATCTCCCTGAATATACATCATCTATTGTGCAGCAAAAATATTTTTTCTAGAAAACTTGACTTCAATATCCGTGCTTTCTGGCCTCTAAATTTTGTGCAGCGTTTCTGTCATGAAGTTTTTGATCCTGCATTAGTTTTAATATTTCGTATCTAGTATCCCAGCATTGAGCTAACCGTGCTACATTTTCCACCGGATATGTTAGAAGTTTGAAAATGATTTCTTTTACTTCGGCTTAGGAACATCATATGAACCAATTTCAAGAAAAAGTTTTATAAGTAATAAAACTCCATACTGAGAAGGAGACTTATATAAAAACAGGGTAAAATGATGGTCGCAGTACTATGAATTTCTTGGGGTTTATTTATTTTATACCAAAAAAATTGTGAATTTTTTGAAAATTTCCATGAAACAATTTTCACTAAATTTTTACAAAATTTTATGCATAATTCTTAGTCAATAACTGTTTTTCTATTAATCCGATTTCGTAGTTAATGATAAAGTTATGTAGAGAGCTATATGTTCTGGTAAAGTTCTATCTAAAGCTAATTTCCTATTTATTCCAAAGATTAAGGTTTTAAGGTTGTATCAGATATCGAGCCTATAACTTTCTTGTAATTAGCAAACTGGTTTTACGTTATAAAAAATATCTGGTCATATATATCGAATTCAATATTTAGTCTAGAGAGACGGACAGTGGACAATTCTAAATTGAGTCAGATAATGATTTTATGTAAGATATATATAATTTCTTAATGATTGGAATAATTACACTTACGCCACTGGGTGGTAATGGAGATTTCTAATATTCTACTTTTAATAAAGCATAATATAATTTATCCCCAAAATTATGATGTTATTTTATGTTTGCGTTTCTAATCTTATATTTCCTTATTTACGTTTTTATAGCTAAAATAGCACATTTTTTACAAAATTATAATTAACACTGAAATCCAAATTAGTTTCTGAAATACATAAATTTCTTAAATTTGATTAAAATTTGCCACTTAAATCTTCTATTATATAATTTATGATTAATTTATGTGATTTTCTTCATTTTCCGTTTTATTTCATATCAAATTCTAATATTATTTTGTTAAGAATTAACGACTATTTAATAACAACTTTGCGTGCAATAATATTTATTTAATTAGTTTTAGTTCTTTTATAGCCCTCCAGCATTACATGTGTTTAAGAGGGTTATATCAACTTTGTCATTTCGTGTGCTACGCTGAGAAGGAATCATCTCAGACCGCATAATGTATATATATTTTTGCATCGAATCAATATCTGAACGATTTATCCATGTTCCGTCTGTCAGCCTGTCTGTCTCTCTATCCATCTGTCAGTATGCCTGTCTCGGTCTGTCTGTTGTTGGCACACTCACATCCACAGTAATTGACAGATCTCAATAGAATTTCGCCTTAGTATATCCTTTAGTCCTGAAGAAACTTCTAAAATAAAACTAGCAAAATAAGTTCAATATATTAAAATATATAGACTGTTATCTGAGGTAAGATTTAAGTTCAAGCGAAGAATTTTGGTAAAATTGTCTAATAGAAGTAGAAAATTTAGAATAAAATTTTGCTATAATATTGAGTAACCAAAAGTTTATCCAAAATCTGGTTCAGTAGAAAAAAAGTTATAGCCAAAAATATAATTGATTATTAACTCAATTAGTGTTTCTGTGTTAAAATTAAGAAAAAATTTTTATATGTTAAAGTCGTTTTTGATTGTGTTTCTTCACACACACTTGTGGTGGTAGGTATTGAAAATTCGGCATTGCCGAATATAGCATTCTCACTTGTTTTTACATCCTACACCAGCATGGGTGGGTGGGGGTATTATGTGTTTGGCCAGATATTTGTAACGGGCAGAAAATAATAGGTCCATACAACGACCCTTCCAAATATCACTTTCAAACTCATAAATCGCACATATACATTGTTACAGACAAATTTGAAAAGATAATATAAGCCAAAGGTTCTTCGCGAAATAAAACGAAATTAAAACCAGAGTCAGTCCATAATTTTGTCTAATTCTCATAAAAACCTCCAGAAAAAAATTCACTTTAAAACGCATAAATTTCACATAGATTTTAGTATCATAATAATATATTGCAAACATATGCATAACATTTTCAGCCAATAATATGGTGTAGGGTATTACAAAGTCGGACTTGACCGACTATAACATTTTGACTTGATGATTTTTTTACTTGTTTGTTGTTGTTCTTCTTATTCTTATATTTATTCATAAATTTATTTCATTCAGTCATTTATTTTCAAGTGTTTTATGAATTCATGTTTATTTATTATTCAAGTTTTGTATGTTAAAAGTTAATAGGAAAACTGTCATTAATTTACTTTATTCTTCTTCTTTTTCTTTATTATTTATTTTTTTGGGTAATAATTTTGGGATATTTTAGTTTAGATTTATTAAATTATGGGTTCAAATAAGAATTCGTTATAATTGTGGGTGAAAGAAAGAAAAAATGTTTTTTTTTTCGTTGAAGAATTAATGTTTATTTCTTATTTAATTACAACTGAAATCTAAGAGGAAAAAATTTACGTTAAACTGATTCTCGTGTTTCATTTACAGGAAAATTATTAAAAATATATTTTCGTTATAAATTTTATTATTCTGTTTGTATTTTCGTTACTAAATTGGCAAAAAAACAAGAAAATGATATTATATTTCCTTCTTTTTCTAGCATTTTTGTAATTATGACAAAAATATTGTAGAAGTTGTTAGCAAAAATAACTTCAAGGTTTCAATATACTTAATTTACCTCTTTTTCTGGACTCAACTCATTACAGTTTTCACATTTTTATATCCTCCACCACCTCAAGTATATTAAGTTTGACATTCTGTGTGTAAAGAGAGAAGAAATCTTCTAAAGAATCCATAAATTATAAGTATTTTTTACCAGCGAAATCTGAATCAATTAAACTATGCCACAGAGGTCCGAAGTGATGTCTTTGGAACTTAGGAAATTTTGAATACTTTTTAACGATTTGGCGATTTAAAAAAATGTTATACCTGAGGTGATCAATTTTGGAGATTCACTTCCAGTACCCGGGACTCAGTAGAAACTTGTTATTCTCCAAATAATAGAAAACACCTCAAGAATATCCAAGTGAAATTTCGTTAAAAATATTCAAAAGTTCAAAAATTACTAAATTATACCACTGTGATAAGTCCATCTGTGTGTTGGAAGTATTGTGACGCCGAAACCAATTGTCCGAATTTAATGAATTTTAGCAGAATTATTTGTTATTTTCCTAAAAGTTTTATAAAACCACCAATATTGGTCCGATATCTGATACACCTAATTTTTGACTTAAAACTTTTCGAATTACAGGACTTTACCTCATGGTCGATGATATCCAAAATTTTAACATTCACTAAATCTAGGATGGTCATTTAGGTAAAAATTGAAAAATAATTTTCCAAAATTTACAGAAGCAAGAATGCTATATTCTGCTACTCCGACATTTAATCTAAAACAGCTAAAACAGATTTTGATTAAACCCACTACCTGTGGTGGAAGAGGGTTTAAAAATATAAGTATGAATAGAAAGTAAAAAGCGCAAAGATAATTGTTCAAACAGTAGTGGAGATAAATATATAAGCGTGAGATACTAATTTTATTCATTAAGAATCGAAAGTTGGCTTCATTGTTCCTTATTGTCCTGTTTAAATCCAGCTATAGCAGTTCATTGTTAAAAAAGATGTAGACCGATGTCTGGAAAAACCTCAAAATTTCGAAAAGAACTTTTCTATTTTTCCAACAAAAGTTTATCATATTTAACAAAATTTTAATTATATAATAATAATATATAGTTATATATTTTTTATCATTGTAAAAAATCGAAATTGGATCAACAAAAAACAAGTTTTAGGCTGAAATATGCCAAAATTTGATACACCCCAAAAATATGTGTGCAAAGAAACTAGATTATGCTGAAGTCATTAATTTATCTAGTCCCCATTTAGTTAAAAACTTGAGCTTTAAAACTATTAAATTAGAACAAATTATGATGAAATTCAACACAATTAATTTTCTAACTCTATGAATAAACATTATTAATTTTAACAATATCGGTCCATATTTTGATATATATTTCCATATAACGCTCTTGAGCTTTAAAACGCTCAAATAGAACTATTTCCATTGAAATTTGGCACAATGCTAGTTTTTACTGTATTTAATATATATTGTTAATTTAATCAATCTTAGTCCATATTTTGCTGTGGCTTCTACATAAGATCCCTTCACGGAATACCTTATTACTATCTTCAATATATTTTAATAATCTGACCAATGTCGGTTCATATTTTTGTTACAGATTCCATATACAAAATATAATTTCTTATCTTTTCCATTACTTTAAATTAAATGGGTCATTAAAATCTATAGCACGGAACCAATATTTGTAGCCAATTTCAGGAATATGTCGCTATATTTAACTATAGTTTTTATAGGAACTTTTCCCTTTATCTGGTGAACGAAAAGTTTTTTTGGTGTAATATTTTTAAATCATGCTAACTTTTACGTAATCTGTTACATAATGTTAGTAATGTAGATTTAAAAATTCGGCACAGCCAAATATAAATTCTTACTTGTTTTTTGTGTTTTTTTATTTTTAAGTATCATGTGAATCAATTTTAATTAAGATAAGAATATAATGTTTCCTGTCAAAATGTAATTTTTTTATATATTTATTTTTAATTTGTCTAATATTTAAGAAAACAACATTTTGTTTGAAATTTCTTAATTAATTACTAATTTAATTTAATTTAATTTAATTTAATTTTAATAAATTATTTTTGTCATTTTAGGACTTTTAAAAATTCGGTGTTGTCAAGAACTCTGAAGGTAAGTAATTTGCTTAATTCATTTGAAATGAATATGGGAAATTACATTCAAGTAGAATTAAAAAATATTTATAAATAAGATAAGTAATACACTGATTCAGATTTAAATTTAATATTTCGATCGTTATCTATTATCACGATTTCGGTGAAATTTGGAAATGTTATTATAAAACCTCTGCAAAAAATAGGGTTATGAGAGTCCTTGATTGATCCGCAGTATTTCACATCAAAATAAATCTGTAATTTCCGATTACAGTGAAATAACAATGATACAGGTGTAATGAATTAACGAGAGCCAGTCTACAGGGTCCCAAATTTGAACACCTAAAGTAATAGAAATATTTGAAATGTTTCGCATTTCATTAAATCTGAACCGATTTAAAAAGAATTTCATATAAGCATATTCTGCTGGAATTTTCATTCAATTTCATTTTTTATATGAACCACTGATTTTCGTATATAGAACTACCTGAAATTTATCGTATTGTAATTTAATCAAATCTTAGGTGAATATATTAAGTGAAATTTTATTAAGTGAAATTTTATTAAGTGAAATTTATTACAGTGATTTTACGTCGCGGGTCTTCCACAGATATTTAGGAAATTTATGGACCAACCCTTGTGGCGTTGACATCAGCTATATAAAATCTAAATTAAACCAAATACATTATTAAAACATTTATGTGTGAGATGTGTGTACTCTTGAATGATTTCCAAAAGTGGGCTCAGTATGGGAACGATTAGGATATTCTGGACTTATCTCAAGAAATCTTTGTACAAAGGTTTGGGATAACTGTAGATTTATAATGCTACATTTGATAAAAATACATTGAGTTATTAATGAGTCAGTATATATAAGCCAAATTTTCATGAAATTATTTATAAGTTGTTGCCTTAGGGGTGTAAATAACGCTCACGTGTAATGTGCAGACCAGAATATTAACAGCCAGACATCGTTACAATGTGCTCGGTATACCTGAAAGTAGGACATTTTGACTATATGCTTCCAACATCAATACAAACGCATAACAGAATTCAGAATTTTCCACATTTCTTCACAGCTTTAGTTCTTAAATTAATCAACATATCGAAGTGGGAAAACAATTTTTAAATAATTATACAATCGACTTAAGGTCCTTTTGTCTGGTCCGCCGTTCTTTATTAGTTGTATCCAGAGACGAAATCTATTTGAAACTGATATTGTCCGATTCAACATTCCCGGTAGTTCCCATAAAAAAGATCTCTTTTCATAGAATTTTGCTAAAAGTTTTCAATATAAAATATATTTTAATAAACTTTTGGAACAAATCACTTTTTTGTACACAAGTGATAACGAGAGTATTTGCAACACAAAGAAGAAATTACTTAAGACGCCACAAAGTGTCGAAACTTTAATCCAGAATAATGAAAATGATCAATTTTGCCCAAGTATTTGTTGTCATCCTAAAATTTTCCAATTTAAAACCGGAAAAAATTTATTCGGTAGAAAAAAAGTTAATGAACAATATCTAGAACTTCCGAAGACTAAATTATTTGAAAAATGTAATGTTTAAATGTTATAAGCCATTTCCTATGTCGCGTAAAGCCATGGACCATTATCTATATGAAATAGGGTCTTCAACGAAAATAAAAAGTTTTTGAATTTGTAAAATCAAATGATTTAATGTCATGTTCTAGATCACCCATTTTTCAGATATTCTTAAAATATAAACTGGTAATATAACGTTCCTCTACTCTACCAATGATAATTATATTGATTGATTGGAAACTATCGATTTCACTTCACAATTTAAAAGTTCATTTCAATTCACAACTTTTCATTATTAAATGTTATCAATTGAAAATCAAGTTTAAAGTATAAATTAACTTGAAATCTATGAAATGGAAATCGTACTTATCGTATCGTATTTGTAACATTCATAATCAATTATTTTATTAACGCTTCAAGTGATTCGCTCACATGTCTACATACATCAATATTTATGAATATCAGAATGAACTTCATATTTATAATTTTTATTTCTCTTTGTTTTTTTTTTGTTTGCATTTTTATGTAATTTAAAACTAAGTATTTAATAAACCTACTTTTATATTGAATTAAAGAAAAAATGCCATAAATAAGTGAAAATTATGTGAAATTGATATGAGTCAATATTTATAATTATTGTGCAATTTATATAGAGAAATTTTGTATGAAGGAATTCTTAATGGAATTTTATGTTATGAATTCCATTTGTATAGAAAGTAAATTATTAAAAAGTGATTTAAATAAAAATCATATCAATAATGAAAAGTATATAAATTTATATAATTTAGATAAAACATATGAAACATATTTTTTACTCTTAAATTTTATATATTGAAATATTAAAAATGACAAGAAATTTATTCGTATAACTTAAACACTCCCAATTTTGGCAAATATACAATTTCAATCAATATCATGTGTTACAAAAATATATAGAACTAAGGGCAAAGAAATAGCACCTAATCTTGTTGCCAATAAATATGTAGAACAAACACGATATCGACTTAATAATGAACTCTTTTATAGTGTTTTTTACCTATATTTCAAGTTCAAACATTGACTAGAAAACGATTTTGTGTCGATTTTTTCAAATTAGAGTTGATTTAAAGAATCAGGTGTACCTTCGACAGAATATAGTCTTTGGCGTTTAGCTTACATTTGCGTCTATATACTAAGGAAAGCTTAAATATAATAATCTTTAGGATTTGAGAACTTAACAAAAAAGCAAAATATTTCGTTTTAAAATTGATAAGGTCTTGACAGGGCAGGTTATGGGCAGGTTTTTGATCTAAAACACAAAAAGATTGAATTTCAAGGCAGTGCTCTGCAGTCATCTTACTAAGGATCATATATATTTGATCTCGTTGTGTTACCTATAAAGAACAGTGAACTGCTCTAGGCAGCACCTGAAATGATAGAAAGTAGAGACTTCAAAATTTACATTACAAATATCACTTTGTTCAAGAGTATAGGTCCAAATACGGTTATTCTTCTGTGAAACTTAACCTGCTCTCTATTGAAAGAGGATGTGGTACCTAGTCCAAATAACGCTGAACTTCGAAACGGTAAACAAACTTAGTTAGCATCTCATCTGCGCTATTCTATATAGCTAATCCTCAAAGCTCCCTTTAATGCACGTCAGAGGCAGTCAAACCAGATTATTGATCTCTGTTGTCCAAAGCCAGTTATGCTATAATCATCTCCAAGTCAAAAAGTTACTTTAATAACGAAATCTTCCATAAAGTACAACACTCCTACTCTCATCAGTAACACCCTATAAGTTCTAACGGTAGAATTAAACTCCGTATAATAGGTAATGGTCGATTTATTCCAACTCAAGTGCTGGGTGATTAAGCGGAAGTGAGCATTATCCCTTCTGTTTTATGGATTACCAGCAAATAATCTAACTTCAGTATTGTAGGCAGTTTGCTGATGTATGAGGTCCAAAGGTTGTCAATGTAGTAAAAAGTGCTTTATAGGAGTCAACCGCAGCGCACTTATCATTAGGTTAGCCAAAGACCTCAAGATCTTTGTGGAATCCATCCGTTGAATGTTCCTATCGCAGTCCATCGCACTAGGGAATCGTGAAGTAATCTGGTTGTTCTGCTTTTAATTCAGTTACCAGCTTATTTTCTAGAACTGTTTCTAATTTTCTTCCCGTTTCTCGATTAGCTTCTAGTTGAGTTTTTAATTTAAATTTCATTTTAGTTTCTTATCACTACGTTTTCCATTATTTCCACACATAATAACTGCTACAATCTTCAAGTAAAAAATTAAAATTAAGAACATAGTGAAGCATTTTCTATCAAGGGAGTTCTTAATTGGTCGAGAAAATGATGCATAGTATTTATGCTTTCAATTCCTCGTCGTCATATCTTTTCATCACTGGATCTCTCCTTGTTTTCTTTGTTGAAATAACCGATTATGAATCGTGCAAACCGATTTTGAAAAAAATGTTAAACTAATATAGATATCGATCACTTAAGTTGTAATCGAGTGCTGCTATTTAATTGACCACCACTGTACCTAAATATTATTTGTCCCATCGTCTGGAAGTAAAATAAATATTTTATATGTTCAAATATCTTTCTCTTCTTCTAGCTTATTAAGTTGGTTTTATTGTATTGAATGCATGATATCTTCTGTTCTATTTTGGGTGACAACTACAAATTTCTATAGAAATATTTGTTATTTTCCTTTCTTTTCTTCTTGTTTTGCCACTTTTCAATTTTCTATTGTTCAATTTACTCTTTTCCTTTGTAATATTTACGATTGTGGAAATGTTGTTTGTTGGAAAATAGATTTCACACGACAAAATATATATAAAAATGAAGATTGCATTTTTGCACATAAGCTACTGCTGATTAGGGATAATCATAGAAGATTGCACTGTGGGATAGAATGGAAAGTTTTCTAAAAATTTTGTTCAGCAAGTTAAGGACTCAAAGTACTTCAGAGAAGATTTTAAGAGTTTTAGGATAATTTGCTTTTGATAAGTACATTCATACAATATTCCGAATGCAAAACTTTTGCCTTCAGTTATGTACAAAGACCAACTGTCAAAACTTTAATAGCTGCATGGGTATTGAAGTTGAACAATATTGATTTGTATACATTCGTAAATCAAATCAAAATATTTAGTAATATCTCTCTCTCTCTCTCTCTCTCTCTGGATCTCACGACTGGACAATTGTCTAACTTTAATGAAGTATCACTATATTGCTTTTTGTTGTACTAGACAGAGTCAAATTTTTTTAATTACAATCCTAACTTGATCAAGAAGTGATTCAAGTAAAACTTGAATCCAAATTTTATTGAAAAACTTGTGTTAAACATTTAAATTAAGAATTTCGCGTTTAAAATACACTTTCTATTTAGCCAACCATTAAGTGATTTATTATTTATTTCTATAAATATTGGAATTTTTATTGAAATTATATTTATTTATCTTTTAACAAATATTTTAAGAAAGAAGACCTGATATTTAAACAAAAAAGGAAAAAAAATATTAAGAATTTTGCTGTTCAAAATCTTTGTATTAAAACGATGAGTAAAAGATAATGCGATAAATGTTGGGGATTATTTTTTCAAGTATTTTCTAATACCTGTATTATATTTCAAAATTTTTACAGTGCAGTGTAAAAGTAACTTTTGAAAAAAAATAAAATTTCTTTAATACGCAAACTTTCACAAAAAATAAATAAAAATAGAACACAGAAACATTAAATAACTCACATTTCCACTTTGCTTAAAGTTTTTTATTCGAACTTCCATATATCGTAAGTTCTCAATGAAGTGTAAAGTTATTTTTTCTTTCTGTGACATTCTGTACATTTTTTTCAATTTGAAAAAAAAGAATAAAAAAGAAATATTTTCAGTTTTTCTTCATCTTAAGACTTTCTTTACAGTCCAAATATATTTCAATTATTTGCATTGTGGTCCAAATGTGAGCATCGCATGGTTGCTTGATTTATATACACACACACATACATATGAAAATAATTGTACATATGTCAAGTAAATATTGAATGTAAATTAAATACAAATTTACGTGTTTCCATTGTGTAGTTTGTGTATTGAAAATTCATTTTCTTAATGTATTTGAAAATGGTTAAATTTAGGTAAATTTTCGGTTTATTGACTAAAATGAACTTCTCAATATTAATTCTACATTGAAGAGGTTAGAAAGTCAAATAATTTATTTGTTGGAATTTGTTATAAAATTTTTGAATTTGATAAATTTTTGTCTTCAGATATTAACATAAGTAAATGATGAGAAGAACTTTACGTATATACATGTCAGAATATCATTTGAGAATTTTAAATTTGTTTAGTGTCCACCTCCTATGGGTTAAATGAACACAAGCGGTGAAGAGGGTTTATTTAATTTATCATTCCTTGTAAAATGTTAAGTAAAAATCATCGAAGACTCCATAATGTATATTAGGGTGTTCGAAAAAAAGTTGTGTCAGTCACCCCCTAGAATGAAGAAATAGTTGATGCTACTGATGCTGAAATGCAAAACTTATTTGTTTTGTCACTTCCCAAAACTCTCTAGTGAGTGACTATTACTGTTTTTATTCTTTAAGGTCACTGGTACGAGTTACTGTCATAACAAATAAAATTAATTATTTCAAAAATCTTTTATATCGTATAATGAATAAAAATTTTCAAAAACCGTCATAAATTTGTTTAAGATCAAAAAACCGACTGTTAAAATATTACTACGTCGTAAAGTGCAATTCTTCCCATATATAAATAGAAGGACCTTAGGAGGAAGGATTCTAGGTGTCAGAGTACCAGAGGATTATGTAGTCGGTTTCAAATCATGAACAACAATATATAATTTGTTTCGATCAGGCATAGAATAGTGATGCTATATACAAAAAACCAAAAGGGATGTATTTTAGGGGCGTGACAAAAACATTATTTTTGCATTTTTGAAAACAGCATCAACTTTTCACTTATTCTAGGGGGTGACTGGCACAATATATTTTTTTCATGTAGAGCGAACCACTGTAATCAATATATATTCTTGCATCAACTGAAAATATTAGTCGATTTAGCTATGTCCGTCTGTCCGTCTGTCTATCTGTCTATTGTAGGTACGCTCACATCCACAATAACATTTTGTTGTAGTCCTGAGAAGTATCAAATTTAAAATCAGAAAAATCTGTTTAGATATTATAGACCGATATCTTAGCAACCTCCTTATTCAAGCGAAGAACTTGAAACAATTGAAATTTTTCCATATTATTCAGTTAAGTGTACCGTTCCAAAAATCAACAAAATTGGTTTAGTAGAAAAAAAGTTATATCAAAAAATATAACTCATTTTATGATTCATGTTATACATAAGAAAAGCTTTTATATATTGTATACATTTGTAGGTGTATGTATGAAATATAACGTATTTACTTCACACACATTTGTGGTAGAATTTATTAAATATTCGGCATAGCCGCATATAACGTTCTTATTTGTTTTGTGTTAATAACACCAGACGGCTCTTGGCATTCAACCAGACATTTTTTAAATCAATTTTCATATTATATCCACAATAATCCTAAGTTTTAGTGTTAAGAAGATGTGGATAACTTTATTCCTAAGAAATTCAAAATATAAATTTATTCCAAAGGGTTTCATATACACTTAAAATTTTTATATAGTGAAAATTTAATGCTCTACCGCTAACTCTGATATTAAAGTGTTTTGTAAGCTTTAGTAAAATTTATACTGGTATTGTAATTATCAAAATAATAACATACATTTAAGACATTTATGATGAAAATTACTCCAAATTTTTATAGAATTGGTCCATATTTAAGAGTTTTATAAGTTTAAAACCATATTCTGGAAAGGGGCCTAAAATGGAAGTAACTTCAAATAAAAGCCTCAGCGCAACATTGTTCCTTAATGTTTATTATTATTTTAAAATAAGCGTATGTTGCAAAATTCAGAAATTCCAGAAATTGCAATCAATACAGCATAATGATTTTAAGGTGTATCAGCCTATAACTTTTTCCGTTAATCCGATTATAATAAATATTTGTTTGAAATTTTGATGTTGTGCCAGATATTGGTTGTTTAGCTAATGGACCGATATAGATTAAAATAGGAAACTACTTAGGACGATTACAAACAATGCGGCCGAATTCTTTCGATTCGGAGAATTATTCTAGGCCTGAGAATGATTCCAACAGATAGTTGAACATTGCTAAATTGACTTAGATTTTAATTTGATGAAAGAATATATATTTACTTAATGGGATATTGATGATTCCTTCTAAGCACTACACATGGAATAGCAAAGTTAAGATACTTTTATCAAGGGTGTAATAAAACTGAGCCGATAATAATGATGGTGTTATTGTCACATTGTTATCTCACAGAGATCTTAATATACGTCTATAAGAAATTTTAATATTTGGCATAAAATTGAATTATCTATTATGATCTGTTGCGTATACAAAATATTTAATCGATAAAACGCATCACTCATACGTATAATCAGCACTGAAGTAAACTGGTTATTTACGAATAGAAAATGAAAATTTTATATTTCAATATAATTATACCCAACACAATCGTAGGTGGTTGTAGCATGCAGAAAAATGGCGTTACATCCACCTTTAAGTATACCGTTCGACTCAGAACTTTTTAATTTAACGATGTTCAACCTTTCGTCTGTCTGTCCGGCTGGTTGTTCATGTAAACGTTGTGAACATTCTATAGGTCACAATTGTTGAGACATCTTCAAATTAGGCGAGGTTCGGACTATTTTTTCTCATAGGTCCCATAGAAACCCCTTTCGAAATATCACTTTGAAGGGTACAAATCTCACATATACGCTTATAACTTAATTATAATTGGTCAAATTAACATAAATATAAGCAAAAAAATTAATGTGCAAATTAAACTTATTTTTGCTAAAATAATAAATAATGCTGTAATTTATTTCATATAATAAATTAAATATTTAATTTGTTTTTAAATAAATTTAAAATGGCCATTAAATCTAAAACAAATGTATTTCCTTTAAAAGTTTAATTTACCATTCGTTTCGTTTCCTCTAACAATGTGCATTTCCTGAAATAGTGAAAATAATTATTTAAACTTTTCCTTTTTATTTTAAATAAATTTACAAATTTATTAACGAATTTTATTTGCTGTAAAATTCACTACAAATCACTAACATTTCACCATTTTGAAAATGTTTAAATGCGATTTTTATATATGTAGATGGTTGGGGTATTATGCATTTGAGGTTAAGTTTGTAACGCATAGAAAAAATATTGCTACCACCACTTTTAAATATACCGTTCGACTGAGATTCACTTTCTGAGTCGATATAACAATGTTCATCCGTCTGCTAAAATGCAGTTTATTTTAGAGATATCTTGATGAATCTTGTCACATATCAATATTTTGCGCCAAGGACGACGCCTATAGAAATTGGTTATGGTGGGTACATTATTTCACTTTCACCCCTATTCCTCCCGAAAAAGAGTTTTAAGCTCATAAAAGACCTGAATACAAAGCGATTTTAACGACATTTGGCACAAATCATTAATTTTTAATAGCTAGAAAAGATGTTGTCTAGGGTATTAAATAGTCGGGGTTGACCGACCATTATTTTTTACTTGTTAATATTGAAATGCAGTTTATTTGTCATTTTGATGGCTGAAATATATTTATTATGGTGTTTTTAATATTTTACAAATTCTTGTTGCAAATGTGACACTTTTGATGAATTTGTTGTTATAATAAATGTTATTTGTGAAAACAAGTAAAGGAAACAAGAAAATGGAAATATTAATAGACAGGGACTGTGTGTTGGAAAATTCTGACGTCTAGACCAATTGCGCGATTTCAATGATTTTTGATCATCTTATTTTTAAAATATATAAAAATATACAAGTTATGGATGGACATGTGAGACAACTTCAAAATTCAACCGAAAACTCCGCCATGTTCAATTGTCTGTGTCCTATTGGCATATTTTGTCATATAAATTATTTTGTTATAAAGATTTTTCCTCTTCCCTGTAACAGTTTCAGAAAGGAAGGGGAATACCACTCCCTGTGTAGTTTACAGGTCCCTTCCCCTAAAATGGTTTTAAGATTCATAAATTTAATTCAATTCTATTGAAACTCGACAATACTATTTTTATAACTATATATATTACTAGTTTGCGAATATAAATTCATATTTTGCTAATAGCTTCCATTAAAGACCCCATCATGGAAAAGGATTTACCGCATATACGACACGGGTTATATTTGGTTATAACTTCTATTTTATTTAGTTTAAAAAGTTCTTGAATACGGATTATTTAAAATTATAATAAATTGATATTACTTCCATATGGGCAATGCAGTTTTTGTATGAGGCCTTTTTGAAGAATCGGGTTTAGGCTGATATACATATCATTGGCTTTCTGTTGAAATTTCTTCAATACATACAAGTAATTGCATAATGTAAATGATGGAGGGTATTTTTGATTCGGTACAGCAGAATATAGCATTCTTACTTCTTCAAATTGCAATTAAATATTGTTGCTCCCATCTAACTTCGCTTTCCCGCTATGTCAAAATTTCATGAATTGTTGATTCCCTTTTCCCCAAGTTCATCTGCACTAAAAAAGTCCAGAACAAACAGAACGTGGATCGGTTTATCATTTCTGACAGGTCCAATACAAGCCACCTTCTCACATAGGCATTGGTATTGTTATAAGAATTGGCCAAATTAACTATAAGTAAAATCGATGTACGAAATTTGACGATGGTCGGTCCATAATACCCCAAGCTTCCTTTTATGCCCCAGAAAAATTCTTCTAAGTGGGCACAAATTCTACATAAATATTAGTACCACAATGAACTGCACTCTTGAGCACAAATTAAAAAATATATATTAATACGTGGGTGGTTCATTAAATTTTGGTTGATACTATTAATAACCAACAATGTGCTGTAAGGTATTAAATAGTTGGGTTTCACCGACTATAACTTGTTTTTATAGAGATTTACTTTTGCTCAGTTCATAAATGAATTTATGGCACAACATAAGGTGGCAAACTGCGGTGAGCCACCGACTACTACCCTGATCAGACAAGAGGCTTGTACTTCTTAGCTCTAAATATGTGAAATTCCATTAAATAATTTAAAATTTCGACAAATTGTGGATCGATCCATAATTGTTCATACTCGCGTCATGGTGTAGGGTATTATACAGCGGTCTTAAGGGTTTATTACTTGATTTTATGTAGAATTTATCTATTATAAAAAAACTTATTTTATATTAAATTTACAAATTTAAATTTGTATAAAAACTAAAACAAAATTTGCCAAAAACAAAATATATTAAGTTCCAAAATAATATTTGACACGTACCGCAAAATTGCGCTTAACCTAAAAAATAAATGGATTTAAAAAATTTGTTTGTTGCTCAATTCTTTTCCTTCCTTTTGTTGAGGGGTTTTTGGAACTTTTTGTTATTTGTATCAAATATAACTGTACAGAATAGATGTATTTACACTAAAGGTCATTAAATTTCGTTTTCATTTCTGTCATTTTAGTCGTTTTTGTTTTTTTTTTTGGGGGGGGGGATGAGGTTGTTTTTGTAACTTTTTAAATATTTATGATCATTTTAAAATGCATGTTGTCGTTGTAGGTTGAAATAAAAGTACTTAAGTTGCTAAAAATACATATTTCTAATGTTCATGTAACACGTTTTGGTACTTTTTTCATTATTATAACCATTTCATGGTTATATAGATGTGTTTTTGTCGTTGTTGTTGTTGCTATTAAAGTTGTTGTATTTAGTTTGTATATAATTTTATTTGGACCATAAACAGAATTTGCACTTTGTTGATAAACTAAACCGCAAAGTTTTTAACTATTAAAGAGGCAGAAAGTGCAAGTAATGAAGTCATTAAAAGAAATCTACTTTATTAAATGTTCTTCGGTCCATATGATCACTTTCTTTTTAAATTAATTTCTTAGTTTTAGAAAGAATTTCAATTTTTTTATCTCAAGGTCTATAAGTAATATTAGGCACTTTAAAGCTATAACTCCTTTAATTATCTGTTTGATAAAACCATTTTAATGTTTTCGTTTTGTGCAGTTCTATGTGACATTATTAAATAAAAGACCACAAAATGTATGATATGTAAATGGCACGTGATTTTAATACATCGGGGAGAAGTAAAATTTTGAAACAACATTTAAATAAAAAATGTGGTTTTCAATGCCAAAATGTGAATTTTTATATGATTTTAAATAAAATTAAATAAGTAAAGTCTGGCCTAGATATATACATGTACATGTATATGTAGGCATTCGTATACAATCCATGGTCAATAATAAACACATGAAAAAAAATTAATTTAATTGATCAAAATCGACTTTATAGTATAAAAGATTCTACAACTTAAAGTGGATTTTTGGAAGTGAGTGTTGTCTGAAGATTGGTCGTATTCGAGGTTGTAAAGAAAGTTCTACTTTCTCGGCCCGGAGAGGAGTTTGAAATTTATGCTCCTACAAACCAAACCATATACACCTTCGAAACAACTGCAAAAAAATCAATAAGATATGTTTTACGGTTTAAATTCATGCAACATTATTTATGTTGAAATTGTTATACACTTATAACATACAATACTGTAGCACATATTTGTATGAGAAATGTGCAAATTTCTGGGGAGGTGGCCAAGTTTCAGTTAATTTTTGAATGGTTAATAATATTTCCAGTTTTTTATTACGAAATACCCAAAATTGCACAAAAAACTGTCAAAATTTTACTTTGGAATAAATATCTTTTCAACTATAAGATATATTCCACGTTTATTAGGGACCGATCCTCGTAGAGTTTGACTTTATGATTTGTGCTTGACATAAAATATAATTTTTAAAATATTTTTATGACACTCGCCAATATGAAAGAGTTGTACAATTAAACGTGATTTTTAGTTGATGATTTATAAGAGGGCTGTAGGAGATTATGGACCATCTAAAATTTTTTGGTGTTTTCTGGATGTACAAATCTTGAGCATACGAAACATCATCACAATATTAAAATTTTTAAGGCTTGGGTACTTTAAAGTGATTTTTGGAAGTGGTTCTGAATCTAAGATACGTTCAGTTAGGAATTTGGACTGATGCAGCATTTATATGTACCAATTAATTAAAATATCTTTTTGTTTTTAAGTTTTATAAGCTTAAAACCCCCTTCAGGTAGAGAGCTTTATGAGAGTTACCTAAAATACTAAATTTACTGAAAAATTAATTTTGTGTCGAACGTCATATATAACGTGATGTAACACCATTTTTTTGTATATTAAAAAAAGTAAAACTTTAGTCGGTCAAGGCCGACTATTTTATATCCTACACACATTATTGGAAATAAATGGTAGCTACCAAAAATAATAATAAACGGCATTTAATAAATATATTTTCAAATTTTTGCTATGTAGGATTTGTGGGTCTTAAAGTGCTTTTTGTGACTTTATGTTCAGGACTTTTACGACCTTAAATTTCGTAGATAATGGACCCATCATCACCAATTTCAATGCGACCTAGAGTTTGCACAGTCAGCCAACTAGGCGGAAGGACGGACAGAAATCGTTATGACGACTCAGAAAGTGATTCTGAGTCGAACGGTATGCAAACGTTACAAACTTCTGCACAAACGCATAATAACCCAACCACCTACGGTAATGTAGGGTATAAACTGCAGAGCAAACAACAACGTATGGTTGTGTAGGGTATAAAGATCACAAATATTTGAAATGATTCCGAATTTGCAAGACATTTCTATAAATTTTTTATAATAATGGGATATGAAGTGAATATTTCGTAATGATTCGAATAAGGGTATAAAAATTAGTGCTATAAACTTGGGAAAATATTATCTTAGTTGGATAATGGTTTCTCTGATCTGAAGCTAGTTAAATAATATGAAACGAGATAAAATAAATTTTAAACGTTTTAAATCACAATTACTTTAAAGTTATAAAAAATATATCTGTTATTGTCATTAATATTATACTTGTATTCTTCTAATATCTGTATGTGCAGTGTATTCCGCCTTCAATTTAATTTATTCACTCCCAAACTTTGCTTTACCAACACCACGATTATTGCCACAATCACCAATACCATCATATGGCGCAACCCACAGAAAACAAAAAAATGTATCAAACAGGAACTACGCGGTATAATGTGTGAAACATTTACAATTATGGCAGCCATTTCCTTTACACACTCATGCATTCATGCATGAATATAAACATACTGAAAAAACCCTGTAGTTGTAAAACCGAAATATAGGTACAGAAAAGAACGAATATTATATGTTGAATTTATTCACTACTTGAGTTTAATGAAAGAGTTAGCAAGTCATAACCATTTTTGTGTGTTAAAAATGTCTCCTCTAACGAATTATCTATCTCTTGTTATGCTAAAATAGAATGTTCGTTATTAATTTTTCCGCTTTACAGGGAATTAAATCTGAAATTTATTATATCATTGTAGAAACCACCAACACATATGTACTTAAATAAAAACAAATATATCGTTAAAATTATTGTTGGAAAAAACAGTTTTGGCAAAGTTTTTATAGGTTTTTTTGTACCCTCCACCATCACCAGTGGTGATGAGGATATATTAACTTTATCATTCCGTGTGTAATACCAAGAAGAGACAATTTTAAACCCCATAAGGGGACAACATGAAAATTCCGAAAAGAACTTGCCTAAAAATTATCTGGATTTAAATAAAAATAATAAAAATAATAAAACCAGCAAAATCGGATCAATACAAAAAAAATATTCAAAATTTTGATACACCCCAAAATCAGTTTAACATATAGGTAGCAATTTTAATAGTTATTTTTAGAAATTTGTCATATATATTTATTTTATCATTATTCAATAATAAATTCCAAGATGCTAGATTGTGCAGGGGTCATTCTATCACCAGCTCGCATATAAAATACCATTCTGGAATATGGTTTAAAGTTTATAAAACTTTTAAATATGAAGCAATTCTAATGAATTTTGGCACAATTAATTTTTTAACCATATTAAATACATGCTATTAATTTCACTTATACAGGTCCATATTTTGTTTCCCCTTCCCGGAAAACAGATTTGAGCCCATAAAACTGTAAAATAAAGATCAAATTTATTGAAATTCTATAAAATGACATTTCTAGCTATATTTTATATATAACTAATTGGATCAATAGCGGTCCATATTTTGCCTTAGCTACCATATAAGGTACCGGAAAACAATTTTAAGGTAAAAATGTACAATAATACTAGTAAATAAAGAACAATTTCATTCAAATTCGGTTCAATGACTTTTCAACTATCTTTAATATACATTACTAAATTAACCATTCTCGGTCCATATTTTGCTAAAGCTCCCATGTAAAGTCCCTTCCTGAAAAATAGTTTCGAACTAATTAAACTAGTAAATAAAGACACATTCTATTAAAATTTGGTTCAATTAGTTTCCTAACTGTCCTGAATATATGTTGTTAATTTGACTAGTGTCGGTCAATATTTTGCTATAACTCCCATATAAAGCCCTTTTCCGGTTTGAATATAGCTCCAATATAACAGAAACTCTTATTTGAAAATTTAATTTAAAACATCACGATTTTTTTCTTCACTGTCTTGAATATGTTGTACTTTCTCGAATTTCGAGAACATACAGGATATTCATTTAGTTCTCATTCCATGAAAAGCAAAATTTCTAATTATTGGACTTTTAAAGTTAAAACTGTCGTTTGAAATTCGCATTATTATTGTTCTATACGTTACTAATTCGACGAATATCGTGCTACATTTTGTTATAGTTATAGAAATCCCATTTCTCAGTATAATATTTTTGTATTAAAAAATTCTTAAATATAAACCAATTCCATCGAAATTCAGACATTTATCTATATGCAACTAATTTTATGTATATTGGGTTTCCTATAAAAATACCTTTCTTTTACATTGAAATACATGGCCCGTCATCAACATTTAAAGGTACTTTCAATATCTTTTCATGACCAGTGTTTAGGCAGATGAACGATAATGGGTTTTTAGTGCAATTTCGTCAAGTCATGCTAATTTCAGCATAATATTAGTGTTGAAAGGTATTAAAGATTCGGCAGCGCCCAATATTTATTCTTACTTGTTTTTCTATAGTGGTTTCCTGTTATTGTATTTTTGTTGAAAAACAGATCCATATATGTTGTGGCAGCCAAAAAAGCGTTCTTTTTCTTCTCTTTTGAAATATTTACTTTAAATTTATAAAATTTTGAAAAATTTACTGCATTATTTTTGTCTTCAAGTGTGTGCATATTATTTGATACCAGTGTATGTGTATATTTGTATGTGTTTCCTTGTTATACAAAGTTAAATTTTATTAGAAATTTAATTTTATTTTATATTTTCCCTTTTCCTATTTTTTTTGCAGGATAATTTATTTTGTTTTGAAGTACAATTTTTCATAACTTAAATGGTAAGTCTGTAGTTAAATTTGTTTTATAACTTTTACTGTTGATATTTTTATAAAAATTTAGAATCTAAAATTAGTTAAAATAAAATTAATTTAAAATTAAGTTGAAATTTACCTAAATTAAAAGCTTTAAGAAAATTTTGCATATTATATAAAATTCAAAGAATCTAGTATCCATAGTAATTGAATTTATATTAGACTAGCTTTTACCCGGTTGGCTTTGCTGCACAAAAATTCTCCTCCGGCTTAGATTCGGAAAACAATTTTAAAAATGGCGCATCTATATTAATGGAGATTTGGAAAATTGAAAGATTTTTATAACTTTTTATAACTATAATACATTTACTTTGTATTGGGGGCAACTTCTACCCCTGATACTATACGCCTTATATTTTTTTCGGTGAAGCTATCTCACAGTAGAATGATTGCCTACTCTCATGCATAGTTCCTTAATATTTGATATTCAATATTTGGTTTATATGGGGACTACATTTTCCTCAATCCCTATTCGTCTATAATTTTACCAATGAATCCATCTGACAGTGGCATTTTGATTAAAAAGATACTCTCGCGTTAATAGTACATAGATATTGATAATACAAATTTGTTTTGTCTGGGGACTACTTCTTTCCCTGATCGCAATTTTTTCAGATGAAGCTATATTTCAGTAGCATAATTGCTTCAAAATTTAAGACTCTCGCTGCAATAGTATCTTTGGGGCATCCCCATCCCTTGATTCGTCTACGCCCTATATGTTGGGGTAGAATCTCACAGAAGCATAATGCTACAAAATTTTAAGACCGTCGCTTTTAAAGGTTTTTACATATTCTATTAATTTATATGTGCTTTGTATGGGAGTACCTCTCCCTTGGTCCCATCCAGGAAGATTTTTGAACATATTCAGGAAAATCGAGGCAGCCGGTTAACGGCGTGTATAGGTAAAAACAAATATACATACAACACACATATTGATTTTTTATATTTTTGTTAAGTAAATCGTAAAATAATTTACAATGTATATTTCTAGTGAGATAGTTATGATGAATGAAACACTTATGAATTTTTATACTCTTTACAAAGAAGATGGATATACTAGTTTATCATTCCGTGTGTAACGACAAGAAAGAATCGTCTAAAAAACCCATAAGTTATACATATTCCTTCACCAAATTAAAATTTAAGTATTTTATTCGTGGGAAACATTCTCTTGCCTTGAGAAATCAATAGAATTTACAGAAATTCGCCCGATTATCTGTCTATTGTCTTAATCTATTTCCTCTTAAAGCCAGCCAAAACCGTTTTAATAACGAAAAAGTTTTTTTATCTCAAAATATAAACTCTATTAACATTTTTCAATTAAACCGATTTTCAGATTTTAAATAGGAAAACTTCTTTGGGCAAATACTCTGTCCAATATTATTGAGCATTGGGAATTGGGGCTTTCTATAGAAGCTTTAATAAATGTGGACTGACGCTATAGTATATAGCAAATCTAAAATTTATGTTGCCGAGTTAATTTGAATACTTTAATATTTAAGAGTTTGATCAGCCTTTTCACGGAAAAAGGTCTCATAAAAGATTTTAAATGAGGGACAATAT
>PYHX02000272.1:0-36831 GCA_004302925.2 Cochliomyia hominivorax | reverse complement strand
GAGAGTAAACGTACTGAAAAGTAAACACATTACATTCTTAACGGTGTTAACATCACCCAGGGTGATTATGGCATTTATTTCGATAGGCGAATTACAAGGTGTCGTCATATAAATTAAAAGCCTATAGCTTACATTAGTTAATTAAAAATCAGTCTAAATTAAGCCTTTATAATAAAGTCGATAATGAAATCGAATAAATCAAACACGATAGCCAAGTTTCTGATTGAGTTATAGTTAGAGAGGGGTACTTGTTAGGGCTCCAAAGTTAAACTACTTAGGCCATAGAGTGATTTAAATCGATCCACGTTCCTTATATAAAAACCGCTTTTGAAGATTTTCATATGAGAAAATTCTGAGAGTTTAAGAAAGCTTTTTTAATTAAAAAAAGTTTAAAGTATGCAAAATTTTGATACTACCCAAAAACAGAGTTTCACATAGGTCATAAGCTTAGGTTTGGATATAAGAATATCAACGATTGAAGTGACTTTCATAAATAAGAACTTGCTGTTCATTATGATAAAATTTTCCTATTCCTCTCTTCTTTTATTTCTCCGTTTTTTTCTATCTGCGACAAAATTGTCTGATGTCAGTGAAAGTATTGCCCCGCATTGTCTCGGACCAACTACAAGTATTATCTTCCAAAATATGCAAACCAGAAGCTTACCAAAGGGGAATTGTGATCCGTTTATTGGGTTCATTCCAAGAAGAGAATAAACATACTAAACATTTTGTTCATTTCAAGTACTCATGATTCCTTATTTAATCATCCTGAACCAATGTCGAATAAGGAGGAAATGTAGTAGATCGTTTTAATGCTCTTATATAAGATCCCCTCCTATAATAAGTTTTTCAAGTATGAAATGTGGACCGAAATAAATGGAAAATCAGCATAATTGTATAAATATATTGTATTTTCACAAATATCAGCATATATACCATTACAGATTCCATGTAAGGCCCCATAACTGGGATAATGTTCAAGTTTAAAAGAATCTAAATTCTGTTAGACAATTCTTTTTTTCATATTATTCATATTATATATATATTAAACATATTTATGCGCTTTAAGAGATTTGGAAGTATGACGGGGGAAATTATGAAACCCAGTCTCATTTAATTTAGAAGATACTTTGAAATATAGGACATTGGTTAATCTGTATACACAAAAGTAGTTGTGAGCACTATTATCCTCCATCAGCCACAAGTAATGAGAGTATATTAAATTTGCAATTCCAAATGTAATACCAACAAGAAAGAAATTATAGTTCGCATTTTTGAAAAACATTTTATAAAACTTGCCACTTACAGTAATTTCAGTATAGGAACAAATCCAAAAGAAACCGACCCTTGATGGAATAATTTTTTGACTCAAAATACTTTTGAAAGATCTTTCGCTACGTAATGTAGACCTATTCTTAACTATCGAATTAGTTTTTTTAAATATCTTTTACTTCTATCCAAACGGCAGAAATACAGAATAATGAATGGAAAAGTGATATATCAATTTATAAATAATAAATATATATATGAGATTTTTCTTCAAATTATTGGAATCCCAATTGAAGATAATATTGAAAAAGTACACCAAATCTTAACAACAAAAGTGCACAATATCCTGTAAACATCATATGCAAGAAATTGCTATAAAATCACTTAATATACGACAGTCCATAATTTCCATAGTTTTCTTTATTGAAAAGATATCGATTAATTTGGCTGGAAGTTCATATAAAAGAATTTAATAAACTTCATACGATTTCTCTATTCAATTTCCTTTTCATATGCAAAATGTCTTTTGCATTAAAAAAAAATATATTGGAAATTCTTTAAGTTTTTGTTGTTGTTATCTTCATCTCTTTACATAATAAAATTATCACTTTATTTTTATTTTTTATTTCTTTTGAATCATCAGCAGGGATTATGCATATTTTTTTTATTTTATTCTCTACTTCATACATTTTGGTCATTTGGGAGGAAATAATAAAATTTTAAAGGGCAGCCAACACGAAAAGTGTTTTATAGTAAAATCATGTAGGAAAACTATATACATATATGTACATACATATATGTATACATGAAATAATATGATAAGTTACAAATAATGATTTTATGTTTTGTATTCAGATATGTATATGTGTGGGTGTTTGAAAATCACAGCTGCATTAAGTAAAAAAAACTGAAATTCATGTAAGAACATATTTTTGTGTAACAATTTTTTACACGTGTAAATTTAACATTGAAAATTGAAATTTGTTTGTTTTTCTTAGTATTCTGTATGTTAATGGAATCCAGCTCAACCGACGAGGGAAACTGAAAATATATTCATATAATAAATATTTGAAAATCTATCTAGAAATAAAATAAAATGAGAAAGTTATAGTTATGGAAAGTAAAGATAGGCTAAGTAATACCCTACACTAATGACAGAATTTATTTATTTGGAAACATAATCGAGAGAAACTTCTGAACCGACTATGTTAATATGGAATCCCCATTTTGGAATGTTATCCTATGTTTAGAAGTTTTATTGTGCCAAATTTCAATGGAAATAAATATGTAATTAATCATTTTATAACCAAAACAAAGCAGGTACTCTATGTGGACGTTAAAGTCAATTTTAAACAAATGTAAACATATCTTTATAAAGTCCAACTTATTTCCTGACTTTAAATATTTTAGTATTTAGAACTTTTATTGTCTTAACCTTTATTTCTGGAAGGAGAATTATAGTAAGTTTGCCTAGCACTCAGTGACCAGTGATTACAGATATCAATCTTAATATGTACTTATGACTGTAGTTTTGGAAATAGGCCAAATTTCTCGGCTACATGCAGATAAGTGTTTGACGATGTTTCTTGCCGATATATCCATGGGGTCTTCCACTGATTTCGAATGGAATATATCATATAACGTTTTCCGTAGCGACCCATATAAAGGTAATATCAGAAGATCGAGCCAGCTTTATTAGCTTCTCCCTGCATTTTTAGACCAGTAATGTTTTTCTGAAAATTTGGTACGTAATGTATCTGTTATTCGATACACAGATCGTTGTACTTTGTATAGGTGATCTACGTTGTACCTTCTCTTTGATGCAGTCTACTTTTCCAAAAGATCTATAGGTAAGGGCGGAATTTACTATATATGTGTAAATAATTTTTGACAGGTGTAGAACATTCAGTCTCGTTCCACAACATATTTGTAGCAAGGGAAGTGAATACTCATCATAATGTCCGAAGTATATGTCGAAGTTTCTGACCAGGAACCATCCAACCTTTTTAACACAGATTAGATTTGAATAACCAGAATTTTACAAGTCTTGCTAAGTTCTTTGCATTATCTAATTATCAGCCTAAATTATTTCATCTGGTTCTTTTCTACTACTATGACTTTTTTAAGCCACGATTTTCTCTTAAAGTTTTTGAGGAAGTCTCAGATAATTTCATTTTAGAGTTCCAAAAGTTGCGAATTCCAACATGGAGGGAAGGTATAATGGTCCCAACTAAATCTTATTTTATGTTAAAATGTAATTTTTATGTCAAAATGTAAAACAAATAAAAGTGTAAAACAAAGAGAGGGGGCTACTAGAAAAATTAGATTGATCATGACCAAAAGGCTTTGTGTTTGATAAAAACTCATACGAATCAAATTTTATCAAGATATTTCTAAATTTGCGATCACTAAAATAGATACGTCAATATATGGATAGACGTTCAGACAGACGGATGGACGAACATTCGCAATAAATTCCTAAAATTTGCCACATATATATATTTCAGTATAAAAATAAACCCAAAAAATAAGATTGTGGTAGGACCATTATTTTACTATGCCTTCCCGGAAAACAGTTTTAAGCTTATAAAAGTCTTGAATAAGTCTTTTATATTAATTGACCAATTACGCACAATTATTTATCTAACTGTATTGAAATATGTTATTAATTTGACAAATATCGGTTTATATTTTGATATAGCTCTATATAAGGCCCTTTACTTCAAAAAGGTTTTTGAGCTTAGAAGAATCTTATTTATGAATGTGTTTATTGAAAAACGTCACAATTAAATTTCTAACAGTCTTTATAAACATTACTAATTTGATGAATATCGGTCCAAGTGTTTAAAGCTTCTAAGTCTGTAAAATTAAAAAAAAAAAATACTGAAATTATAAACACGAACTTTTTAAACTGTCATTAAAATATACATCTACTTTGACACTCTTCATATATTGCAATTGGTTGTGAGTATTAAAAATAAGGCACAACCGATTATAGTTTTCTCGCTTATCTATTATTGGTCTGATATTTCTATTAGCCAAAAAACTGATTAGAACAGTAACGATCAATTTAGTAAAACTGATAACAATCAATCTGGTTAAATTTCATTGAATTCTTAATTTGAATACTGATTATTTGCACTAAGTTTATGAGCTTAATGGAGTCTTAAATGTAGGAACCATTGGCGTTACGCACGGTATGATAAATCTAATATATACAAATAAAAATAACATAAAAATATATTTAAAAAACAATAACAAAAATCATGCAAACCTCTGATGGTATAAAATGATATCCTGCCACATATGCATGTTTATATGCTACAAAAATACACACATACACAGAAATATAAACTTGTTAAGTAATTGTAAAGTTTCCTTCATGTGTGTGGTTATGTATGTATATGTATAAAGTTTTTTCCATGTTCTTTTTTCAGGTGAATGTGTGCATGTGTATGTAAATAAAAATATGCGTGTATGTATGTGTATTATTTTTATTGTTGTATTATTTCATACATTTAACAACAACCTTTAAGTAAATAGTTGGTATGTAAACGTAACTACGTGAAAACTTTATGTAAACTACAATCAAACATTTTGTAAATGTTTTGCAAAAAAAAAGTTTCTCCTTTTGCTTTTTTATATAATTTTACTCTTTCTTTTTTGTATTTGTTCAAAATACAAACAAAAGTCTTGCCATAAACCTAATTCACAAACGAGAACTATTTATTTCATATAAAAAAATAAAGTATGACTGAATCTTCATCTGTTTAGTTATATGTTTCTGTCTGTCTGACTGTTGTTTTATCTATTGCACTAGTAAGTTGTTGTGCGAATAAATGACAAAGTTTTCAAAGAAAAAAAATAATAATAAATAAAATATACAATCACATACTTAGTATTATAAGGATGTAAATGTATTAGTGTTATTCAAATATTGACTATAGTTTTACATTTTTAACAGATCCCAGAAAAAAGTTATGTTGGCCCGTTTTTTATTTTAACAACAGACCAAGAAATTGGCTTATCTCAATTAGAGAGAGATAGAAATACACTGAAAGTTAAACAAATATCATCATATCATTATATGGTCCTTCGCCATATACAAGTTATAGTTTTAGGATGATACTGTCAATATGAGACTAGAAGGTGTTGAACTTATTGCTTCATTGCGACATCATTTCTGGAAAAACTACTCTGCAATAAATACTGGACGACATCCATACGGTAGGTTGTGCGGTTTCTGTGAATGTGTTTTCATCTAATGTGCTCGGTTCGTGTATTCAGATATCCCTTCTTATATGCCTTCGATGAGACTTCAATTGTGTAGTATTGAATTTGGGATGGTACTTACCACGGCATTCCAGACCGAACTGCTTTCATTTCGTTGTATTCCTCAAATGGAAAAATATTTTCTTCTCATGTATATGGTGTGTTAGGAATATTCGAACAATTTTGAATATCAATCAGCGAATTGGTCCATACTGGAAGTAAAATTTATGCCTAAATTTGTACATTCCTCCTTCATCTATGTCGTTCTTGTTGTTGGACAAGTCTACTGTATTTAGTTGTTCTTTCTTGAGAATATAACTTCCAATAAAACAGCTACCATTGGTTGACAATCTGTAGCCAAGTGTAATACGGATCGCTCCGGAAAGGAGATTGTTGTGGGATTACCCCCAGGTGGTTAAGAATATTGCTGTCTACTATATTTGTTTCAAGTTACTCGCAATGAAGAAATTGTGGATTTTGCTGAGATAATCATTCACCAGATCTCATAGGCCATCAACTCTATGACACGTTGGGGTATTCGCATAGGTTTTCACGCTTAATCTGGGTCGAGGAGCTAGTAGTTTTGAGAAGATGAATTTAAAAAATAATGGTTTTTACAACCAGACAATGGTAGACTGACTCAACTATGTGGTAGATACACCAAAGTGGTCTGAGGATTCATCGCGACAGTCAGTTAATAGAACGGAAGATGGTCAGTGAGTCCCTCCATCCATTCGTGCCCTCTTCAGTTCTTAGAGTTTAGTTATATAGTTCATTCTGACATCGTGTATAACCAAATTCAGAAAGTTTACTCAATTTATTGTAATCCGTTGCCCCACAAAAATCATCACAAGTAGGACAGTTATTACCATCTTTAATAATTGATCACATTACTATTAGGTATACAAATTAATAATTTCGATTTAGGCAACATATGGTATACCTATCACATAACATTATAATGAAGTATACAGTAGACTTCAAAGTGTAAACACATTACAGCGTAATAATTGTCGAATTTTGTCTCTAAAATATTTTGTTGGATTGCGCAAACCTAAAATTTATCGACTATTATCATATTGTGCAAACCTTGTGTGAGTCTAATGTCTTAAAGCTTAGGGATATATTCAGAAGCAGGAAAATTTGGTCCTATATGACTTGATGCCAAGGAATATTGAAGCGTCTCGCATATGGGAAATGAAATTTATAATTGTTCCACTTAATGGTCATATAACTTGGAAAATATACAAATTATTTCTGACCAGCCATTTGGAAATACAGACGTCAAAGCCGAATATCCCAGGTGCCAAACAATACTTGGTGTTTTGAAATGAATCAGTCTAATATAAAATTCATATACTTACATGCATGTTCTATTTAAATAACATTTCTACAGATTTACACAAATACAATGACAACTGCTAATACAAGTAAAACTTGAAGAAAAATTGAAAATCAAAAATCTTTATTCTTCTTTATCCTGCCATCATCAGCAAAAACGCTTCTATGGAAATTTAACATACAATTTAAATACTCAACACTTTATTTCAACTTCAAATGAAATATCTGCAATTCGAGGGCAAAAACTCTGCTGCACTTTATTTTAGTTTATGAAGAAATTAAGTTGTGCAATAGAAATAATTATAAAGTTAAAGAGTTTTGGCAAAAATGATTCTGAGAATTTTCTTAAAATTGCAAAATTATTAATTCCAAGAAACAATAAAACTTTGCCGCAATACTTGAAGCAGAGCAATTAATATTGAAAAGTTATCAATATGAAAAGATTATATATTTTAATTGATTGTTCGATTTTTGAGTGATTTCAGTTGGTGAAATTATTTTAAATTTTTACAAAATTTTTAATTTCTCTGATCGTAAAATGCGTAAGAGGATTAAGATCGAATAAATAATTTTGAAGTTTTTAATCTGAGATTTGTAACCAAGAACTCATAATGTATAAGTTGCATATCAAAACTTGAGTAGATATTGTTTTGTTCATCTATAAATTGTTGGCACACTTACATTCACAAAATTGTCGGTGCTCAATGTAATTTGTCCATGTTATTTGTTATTAAATTGTATCAATTAAAATCCGACAAATATCGCTTTTTATAAAAACATAACAAAAATTTCTAAATGACGGGATCAATGGTATCCCACATTAATACTTACTTTTGGTTCTATCTGTAGAAACTTTGTTGTAAAATTTTAGATGAGAAAGAGCCATGATAGTTTTCCTATCACATTTAAGAAATTTTAATAAAAAATCCGATTATATTCCAGATCCAGATTTTGTGGTCGAATTCTTAAAATTAAAAATTTACAGATCGGAAGATACCTTACCAAGACAATCTGACATTGAAACTTGGAGATAAGAAGTTTTGAAGTTTCATCAGAGACTTAAGTTTGATTACGCGTGAACCAGTAGCTTTTTCTAATGCAGGACTAATTATTGGTGAGGGGATTTTTAAGCAGGTTGTGGTTTAGACTTAAATCGCTGAAAATTCCATGACCTCCTTATTCTTCGGATGTGCAGTTGCATTGCAACGGTAGTCAATAAAAGTGAGTTAGTAAGTTAGATAACCCTAAACCCGAAGCATCCCCTCTTTAATACGAACAATATGAAATTCTAATTGCTACCTTTGTCCACAAATAAAAAACTTTAGGTTTTTAACCAAAATAATCCTGGTAATCAGATTTTAAAGATTTTTATAAGATTGTACGAAATTCTCACATGACAGCTAATGAACAGAAAATGTCGCGGTCTACAAGTGTAGTTTTAAAACAACTGAAATTGGGATGCATCAACAAGACCAATGACTACTGATCCGTAAGTAACTGTGCAGACACTAACCGACGTCTTGCATGCAATTCATAGCTGAAATGAAGTCCCACATATCGAATCCATGATTAAAACTGCCGAGTAAGGAAATTAAAAATTTAACATGTTAACACGTCGTCATATAAATTTGAACAAATCTAGTTTTCATTGACTTTAAAGTTACCGGTTAAAACTTAGCCGTGACAATAGTCATTATATTTAAAACCGTATTGAAACTTATATGGACATGTGATATCCAATTGTAGCGATTAGTGAGTTAGAGACTAACATTAATCTTATACAGAAGCCCCAATCAAAGATTCCGAGTACAATAACAAGAGCACCATGGTATATCCATGGTATATTCACTTAAATCTTGTTACACCGGATATGTTCTCTGTAGAGTTATTTAGATTTTAGTTAATAGTTAATAGAAAGACGGATTAATGTAGTCATCCAATAAAGGCTGTTTATTTTTAAAATAATTAACATATTAAATTATAAAAATAATTATTGTTCTAAGCGCTTTCTAGTTTTGAATCTGCTTAGGAGTGAAATAAAAAATTCTTTGAATTGAATTAATCATATTTTTTATGATTAATTCAACAAAACTCGGATCATTTGGTACGAAAAGTTAAAGAATCGTTTGTTTTGGCAAAATTTTCGAAACTTCCTGGTTACAAATTGTATATTGCTTATGTTCGAAGGAATATTAAATAAGAGTTTGAAACCCAAAATCAGTCAAAATTTTCTAAAAAGTTCTTGGTATGGCAAATTAAATTGAGGCAAATTAAATCGTTCGTTATAACGGCTCTATATAGACTTCACTTTTTTTTGGCCTGACTTGGCATTCTGTCACTGTGGTAAGACCTTGAGTGATACAAAAACAATATTTTGGCATTTGTACTAAGAGAGGCAAATCATCCAAACTGCCCAGAATTTAGACACAAAAACGGTGCCAAAAGTATGGTAGAGGACTTCTTGTTCGAGCAAAATGAACACTTAAACACTTTAGACACGTTAATAATAGGGTTTCCGGAACATGTTGTAAATCTCATCACTAGTGACAAAAACTATGAAAATATTTATTGTAATTTTTTGTTTGTCATTATTTCAATCAAATAAGAACTGATTAAAAATTTTATTCGAACTCACTCTTTAAATAAACATATCGGCACATGCGTCCGCCCGACAAACCGTGTTATATATTGATAGTTCTTAATTATAGCAATTTCATCACCAGAAGTGATGGAGGTTTAAAAAGTAATTAAGAAAGATTCATTCACCAGATTTACTATTAACACAGTGACATCTTACACATGTCACTTAAGAAGTTGATTATTTTTATTCATGTCACACTTCGTGTCATTTTCTATTATAATTTACAAATTTATTGTTAAAGTTTATTTTATTTATAACCTAAAAGACTAAACACTAAACTAAATTTAAATTTATATTTCTATATAAATCTTGCAGATTAATCGTATTTTATACTTATAAATAGTCTCAAATTAAAATTTTAATTAGATTTTGTGTGTGTGTATTTACGTGTGTACTCTAATTTTTTTTCTACATCCCATTGGAGTGTTAGAATTCATTGGTAATTGACTTGACTGATTGTAGGCAACTTTTACAATGAAACATACTAATTTATATTAAATCCCAATTTGCATAGATATAATTTCTCCATTTTTGTCCACTCTTCCATGGAGCACACAATTTTCTATTTTGTATATATTATTGCAACAAAATTTCACACATCAAATGAGAATGCAGTTATACTTTAGATACAAGTAAATTGCACTATGGGAATCAGACACATATTCTGTATACAACTTTAAAATTTTAAGTCCTAATAAGCAGTTTAACTCAGATTAATCCCTAGAGTTTGTTTGGAAATATTTCTGTAATTATAAAATCGTTGGAGTTATTTATTGGTATGTGGTGTGAATTGGAGGATCACAAGCCCTGAAATGAAAGCCATTGGTATTAAATGGCCTTCGGCCACGGTATAGATAGTTCTTTTTAATAACTTATAAAAATAGGTTGTCTTTTGATGAAATTTGGTACTTGTTATTTCTTTAATACAAGGACGAAGTTCATATTTGGTTCTTTTAGAATTGGATTTTAAGGTCATAAAAGTCTTAAATATAAAGCGATTTCAACGAAATTCAATACTTATAAATTTTATGATATTCTATATCGATATACTAAATTAATCAATTGTCGACCCATTACTCCCTCATGCAAGCCATCTTTCTAATATTACTTTTAAGGGCATTAATCTCACATATACGTTTGTATTGTAAAAAGAACTGATTAAATCAAGTTAAATATATTCTAAATATTCGCTGTTCGAAATTGAACAGATTAATCGCTATAGAAAATGTATTTGAAATGTTTTGAATGAAAAAAGTTTTGTTCGGCAGTATTTTTGGATATCGCACAAGTTTTTGGTAAAGTACGATATAAGGTCCTGTTTACAAAATTAAAACCTTGCTGCCACCATCTACTCTCAATTTTGATGAGCGGCATTAAATGCAACGATTTTATTATTTTTCAAGAATTTTGTTTAGAAGTTAGTGTTTTTCTACTTAATTGTTTTTGAACAAACTATTTACTAAATGTACTCGTCTAACTTGTCTTTATACAATAGTCTGACAATTTCATATTTTGCCAAAAATCTCGTACTCTGGACAAAAATTTTGAACGTTTTGAACGTTTTTGAAGATTTGAAGTGTATGAGTAAATGAACTGAAAATTGAACACGTTATCTTCGCTTTTATCGAAGGTAACTGTCCATGAGTTTCTAATAAAAGTATTAACATCCCTCTGGGTTATTTGTTATTCATTTGGATAGGTGAATTACATGTCGCCTATAAAAACCAAAAATCCGCTAGCCAACATTGGTTAACTAACTATCAGTTGAATTTAAACCTAGAGAATAAAGTTGTCCTGATCATTATGGACTTGCAAAAGGAGTATTGATATTATACAGAGGGCTCAACCTAAAATTCTAAAGTAAGCAAAGGAAGACAAAATACTCATAATAGTCCGTTTATCAGACGACTTATGGATGTGTGGACAGTACGAAGTATTTGCCGGAATTATTTATCAGAAATTAAATAAATAAGGAAATTTTTATCAAGTTTTGTATAAAACCGTTTTAAAACCAATATCCAATTATGGGGAACGGCCTGCAAAACGAATGTTGATATTTTAGAGAGGGCTCAATCTCAAATTGTTCGCATTATAACTGGTGCTCCATGGTACATCAGAAATGATAGCAATCATAGAGACTTGGATATTACATTGGCAAAGGAAGAGTTTGGAAAAGTATATGAGAGATATATAACAAGGATAAAGAGATTAAACGAGCGATTTATTACAATGCGCATAAAAGTGTTTCGGGCGACGGTAAAAGGGAGATAAGATTTCAATATTTATTGCGAGGCCTCAAATGAGAGGCAGATAGTTTTTTGAAATTTCTTAAATTATTATAATCCCTCAAAAAGAGCAGGAGTTTAAATTTGTATTCAAACGGTTCAAAAGTTACAGAATTCTTAAAAAGAAAACTCATTTTGAAATCACTGTTCACCATTTGTATATTCTGTCCCTTTGTACTCTGAACATTACATTACTTAAATGATGTTAACAATAAAATTACAATTACATAAAAAGTATCACAAATATCTCTATATACCAACAAACATTTACATAACAACATTTGAAATAAAATTGTGTTTTTTTCTATAAACTAATTACAATTGTACTCAGTATAATTATTTAAAGATTATTTCATTTGCAATGGGAAATCTAAATTTAAGGATAAATATGAAATTGAATTAATTAAATTTTAAAATTAAAATTCAAAGAATAAATGAAATTATAGAAGAGAGCATTTATCATTCTTAATATATTAAATGGAAAAACGATTTAAAGTCTTTTATGAATTTATTTAGCCCAAAGCATTTCAAAATTCTTACAATCGATTATTGTATTTTAATTTTTGGCAAATCATTATCTATATTAGTATTTATATTAATTTGCGTATTTTGGCATATTAAAAATAGAATATTTCCCAAAAAATGAAAGAAAAGTTGTTCATATCTTACGAATTGCTCAGAAACAAACAAATAAATTCTCATGTTACAGTTTTTTCTTTGACTAAAACAAAAAAGTGAATTGTCAATCAAGGTCAACTATTTAAAACCCTACACCACATTGTTGTTTGTAAATATTAGCTTTCAAAAAGTGATGAACGACTCTTATATATATATGAATTATTGTACATTACTATTGTACTAACAATCATGTGAGATTTGTGCCTTTTTAAGAGATTATTTCTAGGGACATAACATGGGAGCCAGACAAAATTATGGGCCGATCGTCGTAAAATTTCGAATATTGATTTTTGCTTTTATTAATCTTAATTTGACCAATTTTTATTAAAGTTCAAACGTATATGTAAGATTTAAGCCCCTCAGAGTGATATTTGGCAGGAAATCTTAGTATTTTGTATAAGAAAATCAGGAAAATTATTGAAGTAAAGAGAATTTACATTTTTAATAATGAAGAAGATCTATCATGCTCGATCAAGTTCGATTTAATGATATATCCAGTCCTTAAGCCGCAGCAAACAGTAACTCTTTATAGATTTGCATCAATTTTTATACCACACTCCACCACATGTAGTGAAGAGGGCATAATTACTGTGTTTCCACGACAATTGACCGAGTGTAACTCGGGTCGTTCCGGAACGGAGCAATTACTGTCAACCCAGCGACATGTTTCAAACGAAATTTCTTTCCCCATGAAAGAATTATCGCATATAGCCGAGAGCTGTTATAACAACTGTGTCATTCATTGTGCAACGACTACATGAAATCGTCTAATGCCAAATAAAGTATTTATATTCTTACATCTAAAAATCAGAGTCGAGTTTCATAAGTTTTAATCTATATTCCGGGAAGGGACCTTATACAAACAAATGAAAAAATCACACTATAGTTTTTTAGTTTATTCTTAAATCAAAGTAAAAATTCAGAAAATTATCTTCAAATCTGAGACCTATGTTATTGATTGATTTTTGGACTTATACAAATTTTAAACACTTTTCTCTGGAGATCTGATTCGACTTAACCATACCATACATTAAATAATGTCAAAATCCATTTAACTCTATTTGTCCTTTACAGCTGATTTTAAACTGGATACTGCCTAGGGCAGCTTCAAGTAAGTTACTAAATTTCGTTGAGATCAGAATATTATTATCGGTGTTTCAAAGAGACAGACGGATATACCTAGATCAACTCATATTTAGATATAAAGAAAGATTATATACATCATGGGGTCTTAGATGTCTTCTGCTTGGCACTACACACGGAATGACAAAGTTTATTAATTAGTATTGTTCGAAACTATGCAACTTTTTCAGTAAGTACTCATGCCTTTTAATTTTTTAGTTTATCAAAAGCTTGCGCCAAGTCCAAAATTATTACTATTTTGATTTAAAATATATATATTAATCTCTTTTGTTAAACGGTTTACCCGGTTCTATTTTTTCTCGAATTGGTGAACTGGGATGATATTTGTTTCATGTATGAACATCTTCTTTCCCTATGAAAGAATTGTCGGATATATCCGAGAGCTGTTATAATAACTGTGTCATTCATTTCTGAAAGACATAATTGGTGAAATGGGATGATATTTGTTTCATGTAAGAACACCTTTGATAAGCACTGAAGTAGGCTAGTAGGCCAATAGGTGAAGTATATCAGTCCAGGCTTCTTTTCGTTCGTATTGTGATTGGTGATTAAGAACGGTAGATAGATTATTTATTACTGTAGATCATGCTGTGATCGGCTAAATGAATATTGAGGAATTTTAAATTGAATAACCTATAATTGCGCACGCGGAGCCTTAATGGCGCCCAACATCCAATATCACAATGATACATTCCTCATCTATCATTGCGTTAAATATTATGCAAATCCAATTCTCAACCACACTCTCAGCCCCATATCGCAAAAACTGTCAAAAGAATTTGCAAAGAAGGTATGGTCGATCAAGACAATATGTATTATACCTTAAACTACGACGCAGTCTTCAGCAATATTTAAATGACCCTCTTAGAATTTGACCTTTCTAATTGTACTTGTATAAAACCTATTAAAAATATTTCCTTGATATTAATATTTATAAGATATGTTTTTTGAGATGATTTTCGGAATCGACAGCTATATGAATTTATCAATCTATCTTTGCAAATTTCGTTACGATATTTTTTTGGTTTTATAAATGTTATATGTACAAAGAACTTTCACAATATAATCTTTATTTCGTGATTTATGTACTCTTTTGAAATGTGTCTGTACGGTCATTTGGATACAAATCTTCTTGAAATTTGGTATATGAATTTGGACTGATACGAATTCTTTTTGTGTCATATTTAATTGAAAAATTATATTTATTCGGGTGAATATTTGAATAAAAGCTACTATAAGCTGAAATATTGTTACGAACAAGACCAATTTCATATTCATTGTTCTTTGCCCAAAATTCACAACCTTTTCGAGGGCAGCTAGCCGGATAGGAAGATATCGTAAAATTGGATTGATTTGAATAGAACGGCATACTAAGATGAGGTTGTAAAAACATTTATTAAGTCTGCATAACACCCCATCCAGCCATGGTGGTGTAGGGTATAGAAAGTATACTTCAGATCAGGGTTGTAAACACTTGTTTTTTTATTTCAGAACTGTGAGGGCTCTTTTGTTGTCACTATAGAGAAATTGTCTTACGATGGAAAATAATTTGAAAAGTTATCGTGTTATAATAAATGCATTTCTTTATACAAATAATATTATATTTAAATATCTTATTTATATTTAAAACCGGAAAATTGTTTCACCTTAATTTCATATCTTTAAAGAAACATTAAATGTATTAGTTATTTAGTTTTATTCATTTTACCTGTTATACATCTTTGACTAACTACCTTAACAATTGTAACTGGAATACTAGTCAAGGAAATCCTTCCAAACTAATTTCTTCTTCCCCTTCCCCAATAAATTTCCTTAAAAGTATCGAATATATAAACAAAATGCTCAGATGTTTTACAGCACTCATTTGGACTAATAAAAACACGACTAAGAAAATAAGAATGTTTGCCAAAGCCAATAGACGTTAATATTTTTCCGGTAAATTCTATTCCCATTTGTATGCTGTTTTGTAACTAAAATGTTTTAATATGATCCCTTGTTGTTTTTGTTATAACTTTTTGTTATTATTTCGGTTTTTTTTTTCTTAAATTTTAGATACAATTTGAATTTTTGCCAAGAAATAATATAGAAAACATCTTATCGTTTAATGAACTGCAGAAGTTTATGAATATTTCATTTGATAGTTTTCTTCTCTTTTTTTTCTCTCACAAAGATGTTTTCCTTTTTTGTTGTTGTTGTTGTTGGAGATTTTATTCTCACAAACATTCAAAGATTTCAAAAACTAACTACACAAGTACAAGAAAAAATATTTGTAATTTGTAGTCTTTAACTTGGAAGAAAGTTAGTTAAGAGTGTGTAATTTTGTGGCGAAATTGTAATAAATGAAAATATTATATTTTTTCGTATTTATGAATAAATACATATCAAAACATAAGCAAATACCGTATATACATCTATATTTGGAGGGATATTATAGGAGCATTTGAAAAGTTAAGGCCTTGGAAAATTCATTACTGTTCGAAACGTATGTAACCTAAGCGATAAGTACTTGTAGTCTTATATTATCTCTTTAAGAAGAATAATGATCAACAACAAAAAATAAACTTACTCCTTTGGAAGTAATCGACAATCACCGCTGCAGTTGCGCAATGTTAACACTGACTTCATCAATCATTTCCTTGACCTCATTGTTAGGAGTTGCTTAAATGATTGTATTATTCTTTTTTTCAGCTGATGAGGTTTTTTAGTTCATGCATTTGTACATAACAAATTGTTAAAAATCAATTGAACATGAGCATGAGAGTAGATCACTGCTAACCATTGTAACTGCGGTCATTACAGCCTGCACTGTAACTTTATTTTTCCTATGGTTGTTGTTCATATTTTGTTTGGCGAACATTTTAACAACTACTTCCATTCAAAAGACTTCATAATGTGTCCACTTCTTTTTCGCCTGACTTGACATCCTATCTAAAACCACTAGTTTTGCGTATGTACTTTATGAAGCTAACGAGACCGAATAAAAAAAATATGTAGATCCAGATTCCGTCATGTGGGTTGCTTACGCGACGGAATCTGTGTCGTTTTTATAAAGTACATATGCAAAAGATAAACTTAACTCCATCTCTGCTTTCGTTATATGTTTTTGAAATCGGGCTATATATTCGGAAGTTGCAGATTTATTAATAACAAATTTTCTTTTGAAATACCATTCATTTCTTCGACCTTTTGATTGTTTTCGATTAAATTTTGGCTAATGAACATATTGCTGAACTATAGCAAAATAGAGGATTTTATATTAGTGGATGAATCAAAATTCAGTTCTAATTTCTCGTGTCATGTAAGAAGACCACAAAGAATTGTGCCTTGATCTGAAGTGCTCCGGTTTTTCGATCACTGGAGTTGATCTTTCTAAAAATACCTCGTGCATGTCTCAGAGCGACAGTGTTTCGAAGAATGAAGTTGTTATTTTTCCACTGTATGAATATTATGAAAATTAAAATAAAATATTGCCACTGTAGTCTCATTTTATAACAGAATTTTTGAAAAGTATCATCTTAGTCGAGATTTTCAATTTTGGAAGGCCGCTCACTAAACCACTGACATCTAATGCATAAAATAAGAAGCACCTCAAGATGAAGAAGATGGAGATGTCTCAAATGGTTCAGAAGGTATTGAATCATTTCCAAGAAATCGTTTTTAGAAACACTGTATGGAGAAAGGGAAAATGCTTACTTTCAATGACATTCTGTATTGTAACATTGTAACAATCTCACATCTCATTCAAAATATCCAAAGAAAATTTTTGTTTAATAGGCCTTTTACATCATATGATTTAATCTTTCATATCCCTCTAAGTATTTAATATATACAAACACATAAATATTTACACATACATAAACCAAACTTTTTCTAAATACAGATAAAAATAAAATTCAAGACATTTATGAATATTTATGAAACACAAAAAAATAAATAAATAAATAAAAGTTATTTAAATCTTATATTAAATAAAATTAATCCCAATTTAAGCATATAATAGTGACAAAAATTATAATTATAATAGTGTGATTAATATTAATTATTCAAAATAACAATTTCAATAATCCGATTATCAGGGCGTATACTTAACATTTATGTGAGTTTAATTAAATTATATATTTTTTCATACGTAAAATAAAAATTAATAAAACATTTTAGTTAATTTATAATATGTGTGTATGTTTGTGTATTTTTTCCTTTTTTTGCATAATTATTGAACTAAATAATGTTAGAGAAAAATATCGGTTGAATAAATTTTAATATTTGTTTTATAAACAGTAATTTTTCATTAAAATTCAGCAAGTAAGAAAATTATAGAGGGTTAAGATCACATATAAACACCCTATATTGTCAATCATTGAGTAGACTTTGTATGACAAACTATCACATATGGTTTATGTAAACAATAACTAGTATGACATTTGGTAAAAATAGATATACAACGATTTTGGAGTTTGGTTGAAATATCCTTAACACACGTTTTCGTTAATAATTTTAACCTAAAGATTATTTGATTGCCTTTTTGGTTATTAAACATTTATTATGTTTAATATCAAACAAATGTATATATTTTTAATCTGCTACGAATGAGTAATCAGAAAAATGTGCATACTGATATTATTTAATATTTTTAACAAAACCCAAATTTGGCCTACAAAATATTGGACAAGCATTAAAGGTCTGCCATCAAACTGTTTACAATATTATTAAACAGTACCGTTAGAACTTGTCCGTTGGAAAAAAAACTGGTTCAAGTAAAAGGAATGGTCCACACGATGTTTCTAAAGCCAAAAAATAGAAAGCATTTTCAAATAAAATCGCAGCACATTCGATAGAAAAACAGACCGATTAGCTCAGTGCTCAGACTAAGTTAAAGCGAATTAAGGTTAAAAAGCGTACAAGGCTCAAAATGTTCGTAACAGGAACGCTTTATCAAAAAATATTTTTGCAGCATAATGAATAACAAAATTTATGCGTGTGCAAAATTTTCTGTTTAAGAATTTTTATGTAGCTGATATAAAATGTTGCTTTAGGAAATATTCTAGGATCTATAAATACCGAAAGTTAATTTACCAATTCTCCAAACTGTCCGTATGTAAGGCCAGTGGAGCGGTATTGGGTTCTTGTTAAAAGAGAATTGAAGCAAACAAAAAAATTTCCAAAATTAAGGTAGATTTTAAACGGAATTGGACTAACTTTTCGAGTTAAGTGAAAGGAAACACTATAAAGCGATAATGAAAGTGTTTGCGAAATATTATTAAAATACGATACCTTATACCATCATAGGTTGTTGGAGTATTATGTAACATGCTAACAAAATTGTGTTGCCACTACCCTTAAGTATACGGTTTGGCTCAGAATCCTTTTTTGACTCGACATATCTCCGTATGTCCGTCTGTCCGTCTGTCCGGCTCGCTGTTCATGTAAACGTTGTGAGCAGTCTGCAGTCTTCTATGTGCTGAAACCTTATTTCAGTAGAATGATTATATGAGAGGTACTTAAAGTATTGGACCGAATATAGCCAATTTCAATAGGCTTCGTTCTTAGGCCGATATAATACGCTTACAGGGACAAACTTCAACACAAGCGCATATTATCCCAACCACTTTCGGGTATAAATACTCATATTTTTTGATTTTGTTAAAGTTCTTCCCCAAAAATTTTCACTTTGGTTTTCTCTATGTTGATACTACTAGTTTTATACCCTACAATACCGTAGATAGTTCGACTCAGAATAATTTTCTGTGTCGATTTAACTACGTCCGCAATTTCATCTGTTTGTCTGCCCAGTTGGCTGTCAATGTAAATTTTCTACACAGTCTGCCGGTCTGATGAAATTTGACAGAAATTTTTAAAATATACGAGACTCGTTCATTAATTTTTCCTAGCTACTATTTATAATCAACATTATGGTGTAGGGTATTATAAAGTCGGGCTTTAAAGACTATGTTACGAAGTTGCGGAGGTTTAAATGGGAGTTAGAAGAAATTTTGGACCAACCCTCGTATAACTTTGCACATAGATTTTTGCTTGTATGTATATGTGATTTGATGCCCCTCAAAGTGAAATTTGGAAGGGGAGGAAGGGACTGATTTTCGCAAAATTTGTACATCGATTTAAAATATCATAAGACTTATTTATGACAAGTTTCATTAAAATCACTTCAAATCCAAAAATGGCTAATTGCAATACGCTTCGCCCTAGGGACCAAATAAGATATATACCAAATTTCATCGAGATATTTCAAAAGCTACGACCTGTAGAGTGTTCACCACGTTTACATGGACAGCCAGCCGAACCGACAGACAAACAGATGAACGGATGGACATCGTTAAATCGACTCAGAAAGTGATTCTGAGTCGAACGGTATACTTAAAGGTGGATGTAAATCACTTTTTTTCTGCACGGGACAAACCTAAATTGAATTAAGGCGCAAAAGATTTTACCTTGTCTTCACAACTTGTTTCTAAAGCCATTCTTCTCTGGTATATTGAAATTGTAATGAACATTATTTTTAATTACAACTATTTTTCATTGAAGTAAATTCAATTAACATGTACTGACGTAATTGAAAGAACTTTGCAATCGTATTTGGTTTTGTTTATATATTTTTGCCCCGTTGAATTAGAAAAAATAAATATTTTTTTCGTAAAATTGTAAAGGAATAAGAGTGAAATGTATTTTGTGATTAATAAAAATTCCTTTATAGAAGGTAGAAAATACAAATTGCAGCCGTAAATTCATTGTCCTTTTTTGCTTGAAATTATCCTTTTTTGTTTTGTTTATACTGCAATTGATTTATTAATTAAATTGTTGCACTTAGAGCATGTTTTCTGCTCAATTAGTAAATGTTTAAAGTTTTTGTTATAGAACCCTCCACCACCCTAAGTGGTGAAGAGGGTATATGAATTTTGTCATTCCGTGTGTAACGCTTAAGTGATTAGGCTATGTCCGTCAGCTGGCTGTCTGTCTGTCAGTCTGCTAATGTTGCCACGCGTACATTCACAATAATTGACAGAGCTTAATGACATTTGGCCTGAGTATTTGTTATATACAAATTTTAAACCAGCAAAATCGGTTTAGCATGTTAAAAGTTTAAGATCAATATCTGAGGCAACCTTACAGCCAACCTTTTATATAAAAATAGAACAAAGTTTATGATTCATTAAGTGGTTCTGTGTTTTGCTGAGGACAAACTTTTATATATTTTATACGTTTGTGAGTATATGTATTCTTGTTTATGTACGAAACCTAACGTATTGACTTCATTTGCATTTTATAGTGTAGGGCACTGAAGATTCGGCTTAGCCGAATTATAGTGTTCTTACTTGTTTTTTTTTAGTTACATTGTAAATAATCACAAATTATTCAAAATTGTTTTTCATTTTCGTTATTTAACAGTGAATGTACGATGAAACAGTTTGCATGTAAATGTCAGATGTAATTTAGAGTTAGTTTTATTCATTTCAAACTTATGTAACTAATCAGCCAAAAATGTTTTATTTTAGGAAAAGATTTTTAAAGAACAGTTATAGCAAATATTGGGTATACAATTAAATATGGTATGTCTATGGTTTGAGTCTGAAAAAAATCATATGAAATTAATTTTAAAGACAATAAAGTACAAAAACCAATATTTATATTAATTTCTATACCCAACTATCGCACCGGCATTTGGAGGTTATTATGCGTTTTTGCTAATGTTATGTCTTTGCTCAAAAATTTTTTGATATACACACCCTTAAGTATCAGTTCGACTCAGAATCACTATCTAAGTCGATTTAACGATGTGCGCCTGTCCGTCAAATAATAACTATGCTACAGTATGGTGTTTCGCTGATATAAGATTACAAACCAAATGCTTATTATCAAATAAATGAGGTGTCGCAGCGAGTATCTTGAAATTTGTCGCAATCTTGCTACTATAATATAAATATTCAATGAATTCTTAAAAAATCTGGAACAGGCAGGGTCACGAAAGAGATGTAACCTCTATCCAAAACAAATATAAGTAATCGAATAATATAGAACTTTATGACAAGAATCTTCCAGTTTTGTCAGATCAACCAATGTAGGAAATTGTTTATACACTTTGTGATTTATGAAATTGTCTGAATCTATGAACAGAGTAGAATTTTCATGCAGTAAAACACAATTGGTAAAAGCTATTTGTAATAACAATTGGTCAAATTAAGATAAATATAAGCAAAAATCAATTTGTAAATTTATATGAGGGTCGGCCCATACTTTATTATCCCTCTCATATAAACCTACAGAAAAATTCATTTAAAACGCATACATTTAAAGAGGTCATTCCTTAAATTTTCGCTACTACTATTTATATCCAACATTATGATATAGAGTATTACATGGTGGAGCCTTACCGATTATAACATTTTTATTTTTATATTTACCTACAAAAAGCTTTTCGTGGAAGTCTTATAAACTTCCTTCCATTTGGAACTAGTATGTTGATGATAAAACGTAAAACTAAGTGTGGATCAAATTTTCGACATATACCACATCATGCAGATGGCTATTGGGCTTAAATTCTTAAAACATATTCGTTAATCGGTTAAAAATTTGAAGTTCTCTTCTTCACTGGAATTTAATTATATTTGAAAGCTCAACATTTTTTTAACATTTTTCGAATCTTTTTGCAGAGTTGTTTAGAAATATAAAAAATTGTATTTTGAAACTTTTTTTATAAGCTTTATCTCAAGTCCATCGAAAATGATTCTGCCGAACTTCAACAAATAGGTCAATATTTAAAACAATTATAAGCTCTAAAATATTTTCCAGGAAGAGGTTTTATGGGCAAATGGATCGATAAAAATATATGTGGCAAATTTTAAATCCAGTTACTCTTGATTAAAAAAATTAAAAAAAATCTCTTTATGAATTTGGAGGATTTCTCTGATATCGGTTTATAACTTTATTTGCTAATGAAAAAATAAAGTTTTAAAATTCCTATGGAGACAATAAACAATGCGGCTTAATTTTATTGTTTAAGGCGTAAGATTGTTTTATTAAACAGAGAAGCGGACACATAGATAGACAGCATAGATAAATTGATTCAGATTTGATGATTTGATTTAATAATTTATATGGTTCATGGGGTCTTAGATGACTTTTTCTTCGCGCAACTTTCAGAATGACAAATTAATATACCATCACCATTTGTGGTGATGCGGGTTGTTACAAATTTATACAAATGTTAAAAAACCCATAGGATCAAGTTTAGAACCCTTCAAACTTGACGTATTTGCTTTCAGTATTGACTTTGACTTTAACCGTAGGTGTATGGGTTTTACACGTTTGTGCTGATGTTTGTAACATACAGACAAAATTGTGTAACACCCACTTTTAAGTATACCGTTCGAATCAAAATCACTGGGTCGATTTAACGATGTATGTCCGTCATTCTGTCTGTCCGACGGTGGAACACACTAGAAATTGCAATTTTCAAGATTTATGAAATTTGGCACATGTCATTTTTTGGCTCCTGGACCTTATTGAAATCGGTCGTTTTTGATCCAATATTTCAAGTCCCATACAAATGTCTTCCTGGAATGAGGCTTAAAGGCCACAAAAGACCTATAAAGCGATTTCAACGAAATTTGACGAAAATAATTCCTATGGTATCCTAAATCGATGTGCCAATTATGAGTTCTCATAGGACCCTGTATAGAACTCCTTTCCAAATATCACTTAAAAGGACATAATTCTTACATATTCATTGTTATGATAATAAAAACTGGCTAAATTATGATAAATTTAATCTAAAATCGATGTTGGATATTATATGAGGTCGGTCTATGACATCTTTTAGCTCCGATGTAATCCCCAGGAAATCCATTTCAAACGCATTAATTTCACATAAATGTTAGTATCATAATAATATACATAATACTAAATTATTAATCAGAAAAGCAAATTATACGAGGGTTTCTTAGCTGGTGTAGAGTAATATAAAGTCGGGCTTGTGCGACCAAAATATTTAAATCTTTTTATTAAAATTTTATAAAATGAATTGAATAGAAGTTTATATTTAGTATGTGTTAATACTATCAGTATTATAATAATAGAAATTCACTGCCTACAATATTGAGGAAATGTAACAAACATAAGTTACTACTTGACATACTTTGACAAATTGACATAAGAGTGAAAAATGTTTTAAAATTTTAAATAAAAAAATACACATTTCACGCATGTTTGAGGGGTGTTATACAATTGTGTTACCATTGTTGTTGTTATTGTTATTGCTATTGATTCTGATGTCGATTTTGATGTAAAATGTTGATATATTATGTGTTTTCATGTAATCGATACAATCACTTATTGTGTTGATACAATACAATACACTAAATACAGTTAATGCAAAAATTATAGAAACACTTGATATATGGAATTATTTAATGAATAAATTTTAAGTTAAAATTTGAGGTTAGGAATATTAAGCACAAAATATTTGTCTTCAATTCCAGAAAATTAAAAACCATTGATTTTCTGAAATATTTATATTCAAAATATGTATTTATTCCTTTAAGCATCGCTGTATATTGATCTGTAGTAGATTTATATATGAACGAAAAATATTCACACATTACAATAGAATTTTCACATACACATACAATTTATATACACTGATATGTATTGAATAACAAAATCTATTTGAAGTAAATTGCTAAAGCAATTTTTTTTCGTAAAATTCGATTACTTTTTGTGTATTTTAGTATGATTTATGTTACTTTAAGTGATTACATGGTGCTTTTATTTTAGCGAAATTTGACTCATGTTTAAAATACCATAAGAATTTAAAGAAATACAATCGATTTAATGCTTCATAACACACGTGAGGGAAAATAAAATAGGAATTTTATATATTGTTTATGTCAAACCTTAAGCAACCATAACTCCTGTATTGAAATAATTATTCAAGAATGAGCGGTAACTGTAATTTAGCGCACTTTAAAATTAACAAATTAAAATGTTTAATTTAGCTTTACTGGCTCTTTAATGCATTTATCCTCTTTAATTTTTTCTACTTATTTTCACATTTTTTGCTATAATTATTTTATGAACCGATTTCGGTAATATTTTTAATGTGAGACCTTATCGACCATATTCTTATACAGGTTTACTAAGAATATGTCTAAAGTAATTAATATAAGCAGTGAGATTCTTAACATAATATATATTAATGAAAAGGGAACCACTAAGCTTTTAGTTACAAAAACATAATTTTAAACACTACATTTTGTACTTTTTATGAAACCCTTCTATTAACATTTTTAAAGTCTCAAATACTTTTGAACACCCTTTTTATGCTCTAAATTCTATTTATACAAGAGCACAATATCTCAATTTACTTGTATTATCTCTGGACAGTTTGAGGATTTGCCTCTCTTGGTACAGATACATTATTATTCTTTCATACAACCTTGGTTTTTACCATAGTGGCAGGATTCCAAGGCGGGAAGTCTTATGAATATTTCCATACATTTTTGTACACATTCCTAGATGTGTAAATGATTGGCTTATTTGCCTTCACTACATACTGTCTATCATACCAAGAAACTTTTTGGGAAATATTTACTCGAGCAGCAGCAATATAAAATTTTTGACTAAACGGTGGTCAGAACATACGTTTTCGTCATCATCGTCATTTATTCCAAGAAGAATATTTATAGAAAACTTGATTTCAATTTTCAGTGTCCTGTTTAGGCATCTAAATTTTTAACAGCATTTCTGTCAAAATTTTTTGAGCCTTTTATGTTTTTAAACCTTTTTAAACCTTTAACTCTTCGTGCCAAAAAGGTATGTGTTGGGAGATAATTTAAAAATCCGTCACTCATTTCAGTAATATATTCCTTTGTTTAACATTAACATAGTAACTGAGATATTTTACAAAGTTAACACGTACAAAAAAATCACATAATATTTTGGACGAAAAGTTTTAACGAAAAAGTGTGTAAGAATGTTTTCAATCTCACTCCTTATAGTCTACATTCAAGTAGTAAGAAACTTGTAGAGAAGTCAGAAGCTATGAAAAATTACTGAACGGTACGAGTACCGTCAAACGGCAAAATTCAGAAATTTTGCAAAACTTTCATCTAATTATTTTTTATTAACGAATTATTCGACATGCAATTTTTTTCAGTCGGCTAACCGGTTTTAAATGGAAGTATTTAAGCTTTTCATTGAAACATTCAGCCGTATTTTTGCAATATTCTGCCATGAATGAGAATTAATAAAAAAATTCATTCCGTGTATTACACGACCAAAGTACCGTATGCATTCTTAGACATATTCTTAAGCGATTTTACTATGTCAGACTTTTTAACATTAAATGAAATTCAGCAAGAGTTTTAATCAGCAATTTATTTTTTTGTAAAGAGATATAGACACTTTATTTATACATATTCAGAAATTGAAAAAGAGTTTCTGTAAAGGAAAAAATTGAATTTAATTATCATATCTAGACACATTATTTCAAATACGATACAGAAAAAACGTTCATAACTCACCCATTAAGGGTGTTATACAGTGCGATGATAATTTGATGAAATAACAAGAGCACATTGTGATTATTATGGAACTAAAAACCTGGGTTTTTAACAAAACGTATTTCAAAACTGGTTTTTTGAAAAGTCCTTATTTCGAATAACTCGAAAAACCAGTTTTTTTTACTACACCGGTTAACAAACTTTAAATATTTCCATATAGTAAAAAAGTGCATTTTGTAATCAGATAAAAAAATTATCTTAAACTTTTCATAAGTTCTTAAACAAAAAGGAATGCATTGTTTCATCTTAGTAAAACTATCCTTTCAATAAAGTCTTAAAAAAATTGATTGTGGCGTTTTCTTTGATTTCTGTTCCAGATTGGATTTTTTTTAGTGGTGAATCCAAGTATAATCTATTTAGTTCAAATGGGATATGACATGTAATACACCTAAGATGCAGGACTAACATAAATTTTCAAATGTATTTTTCGATCATTCGGGTTTGCTCCTTTCGTATAAATCTAAGCAGAATGATTTTATTTTCAAGAGCAAACTTCAATTTCACCTTGTTAAAAGTAAAATAACGCTTCGATAGGCTTTTCAACACAATAATGGCCAAAAGTTGGCAAATGATTTTTAAGTCTTTGATAAGCCATCACTATTTCTAGATTTGAATAACATTAAGAAATACGATGCTTAAAAGGTATGGAGGACTTGATGATATGTGTAAATCACAGTGGGAAAATATGCCTACAAACTGTTTTAACTAATGATATGCTATCAATGCCCAAAAAGTGAAACTGAGGATACCATAAGAAGTACTGAAATTTGCCATCGAATTTTAAAGTTAATTATGTTTTTTTTTAATAAAATGGAATTAAGTTTCATTCATCTATATTACGTGATCTATTTTTCACTTAAAAATTTTATATGTTATGACGAGTTTTTAAAAGAAAGTTTGTAAATTTTTTTTCAAGAAGTTTGAGATTCAGATATCGGTATATAACCTTTTATCAAATCTAGACTTAGATACAAACAAATGTTCAGCGGAAATTTCATTGAGTTCTTACTTCTTCTTTAACCTCAAGGGGTTAAGGAAGAAGTGTATCATTATGTATGTAGCAACTATAAGGATTCATCGAAGATCCCATAAAATATGTATAATCTTGCAACAAACCAAAATCTGAGTAGACTAAGCCTGACTACTAAAAATATTTTAACCCCATTTTCCGCGGAAATATATCAAGTCGTGTGTTATCTTGAGAATTATGAGATCTTATACATTCTCTATCCCCAATTCGAATTAATCTTTATATTTTTGTAATCAACTGAAGATTCGGAAATAAGAATTTTCCTTAAATATAAACAAACCAAAACTTTTTTTCAAATAGTCCTCTTGATTTCAAATCAAGCAAATGTTTACTTTCATGTCCTTTTTTACCCAAATAAATCCTGAAAGTATGTTAATAAATATTAAATTTTTGCTTAAAGAAAGTATATCTTCTACATATATCCTGATATTTGGTTTATATTGCATTAAATTCTTGTTGGCATCACTAGTTTGTTGCATATAGATGTTGTTTTCTTTTGAAATTTTGTAAGTATAAATACTTTTTCAATAATACCCTACGCTTACCTAAATGTTTCGGGTTATGATTTGTTTAAGCCGAAGTTTACAACGAACAAAAAATAAATAAGAATTCTATATTCGGTTATGACGAATTTTCAATACCCTTTACTAAAATTGCGTGTGAAGTAAAGGCATTATATTTCGCATAAACTTAGTGTACATAGATACTAGGGACTCCAAACGAAATTCGGGATTAAAATCGCAGGATCTTTAGTATTTTTCGGGATTTTCTCTTCTATAATAAAATACAGTAATTTTTGTAATCAAATATTTTTGAAGATTAATCATTTATATCAAAATTTTACCTGAAATCTTGTTTTTATATATAAATATAATTTCGGAAATGAAATGGATTAATAACATTCTGTTATAATTTTTGTTATATGGAGTTTTGTATATTTATGACAATAAAATAAATTAAAAATTATTATATCACTACGGAGTTCGGGATTAATTTGTCCTGAAAAATCCCGGGATTCTTTTTTCTCAAATGCCGGGATTCGGGATTCCTTAACCTCAACTTACGGGATCGGGATTATATGATTGGCATCCTTAGTACATACACACTAACATATGTACTCACAAGTACACACAATTTACATGAATATAATATATTTTTGGCTATAATTTTTTATATTAAACTAATTTGGATAATTTTTGGAATGGTAACGAGGTGCATAGAACTTAATATCAATGCAAATATTTTTTTCGGAATTGTTCTGATCTGAATCGATAAACATGCGTGACATTTAATGGAAAAAGAAAGATGTATTCTATGATGATAATATGACATCCGTGAATGAAATTCTGTAATTTTCGTAAAAAATTATGTAGGGCGCAATAATGGGTATTCCGCTATAAAATAAACACTTAATACATGAACATTAATATTCACAATATTAATTACATAGATGTTACTAAAGTAGAATAGTTTGATATGGTTTATTAAAGCCAGTCTTACAGTTGAAACATTACAAAAAGTCGCATTTATTAAAAAAAGGTCATCACACGTTTAGCTCACCAAAAAATACCGATTTTAGTAGGTTTTTTCAGTAATTTGAACTACAGTGGGTTTTATTTAGAAATATACTACAATAATAAATAACAATTAAGTTTTTCTATCCAAAATTGGTTATTCACTATGATATTTTCATTTAGTTGTAATATTGATTCGTTGTCATTCTAAAGAGCGAGGGTAATAATTGATGTAACTTGGATAAAATTTATTTATAAGCTGTCACGTTTTAGCTCACCCAAGAGATGAATCCTACAGACCATTTTAAATCTTTATCTACGTATGGGTGATTGAATTGTTAGAAATGAGACACATGTTTACCACAGAATTGACTTATTTAGACAATAGAGGATTACCAAACGATTGTTGAAATAACGGTAAATCCACAAAATGCAAATGTTAAGAGCTGTTTAAGGGATGAAATATCGACAGATTTCACTTCTTTGGAAATAAAAACTGCGGATCAGTAAAATTTAATAGTATTCCCTATTCAAAAGTGATTTGACCAAAAATTGATGATAGAAATACGCACGTAGTTTTGGTAAAAAAGGAGTTGAAATGATTACGGAATTTGATTTTAAATGCTCACCACCGCTTACATTTAAAAAGATGTATGAATTAAAGAAATTGCATAAAAAGCAATTCTACGTTATATCAGCTTTGACCTTGTTCCGGGAAGAGGTCTTATATAGGCAATTTGTCAACTCATTATATTATTCCGAAGAGGTCGTTTATAGGAGTTAATGCTAAGTTTTGGCAATGTCACATGAATTTTAATAGCTTTAAATCAAATTTGCAGTTGAAACTTTACATGGGAGTTAAACCTGATATTTTTATAGCCTAAACTATCATAAGTGATTGGAGTATTATGCGTTCGTGTAAATATTTGTAATATAGAGAAAAATGGTGTTATTGTCAGAATTACTTTCTGAGACAATTGACGATTCCCGTCCGTCTGTCCAGCTGGTTATCTGTACAAATGCTGCACAGTGTTTCAATTGAATAATGAAATTAAAAAATGTAAAAAAATTCCATACGGATAGTCCGATTTGAATGAAATTACAGATGAAAAGTATACATAATTTTTAAACATTGCAGCTCCTAGTAAATATTGATATTTTCTAAAGTTGGATACAAGTTCGACATCTTCATAGCACAAAATCTGCGCCAAGATCGCTCAAAAAGTAAAATTAAAAATTGTTAAGACTAAATCTATATAAAGCAATATGTGTTTGTATATACTTATATTTGTCTATACCTTTTAGATGGCCAAGTGGCTGGACCGATTTTTTTTTGCCTTCCCGTTGTAGACATAGGCTACAATTTTTTGGATAGAACCAAGGGAATGGTCAGGAGGAGAGGTAAATTTTTTAAATAAATAAATTTATGATTATTTAAGGAACTATTACAGTGAGGGTCTTGGAATTTTGTGGAGAAGTAAAGGATCAGATGGGGAGTTATCCCCATATAAACCAAATATTGATTACCAAAATATCTGATTAACTTTTACAGCGAGGGCGATATATAATAAATTTTAACAGCAAGAGTTTTAAAGTACTGTAACAATCATGCTATAGCTTTGTAAAAAAATTTAGGGCGAGTGGGATTAGGGTAAGAGGTACCCTCATACAAAAACAAAATTTATTATTGAATATCTAAGCAAATATTAGGGCGAGTGTTTTAATTTGTTTTCAACAACTTTCTCAAGGAAGTTTTTTAATGGAAAAAATGAAGGACGGTAATGATCAGGCGGAGAGTCATCCGCCTTACCAATCGAGAATAGAGAACGAGGAATTTTTGAGCTGCCAAAACTTTAAATCGGTTTAGATGTACAGATTGGAGTCATATAATGACTCCAGTATATTTTAATTTAGTATTCATATTTTTGTTGGGTATAAAAATATTGAATAATTTTGTCTACAACACTTTTACTACTGATTTTTATTGTAGTGTCTCTCATGATTATATACGCGATCACTAAACCAAATTGTCAATCGATGATATTTTATGGAAAGTATGATAAATTAGATGAATTAGTCAGACTTCGAAAATTTTGATGCTTTGTTTTGTTACATCGACTAAAGAAGATTACATCTAAAGAAATTTCATTAGTATTAATTAGAGTATGATCCTTTCGGAAGGACTTTGTGCATGTCTGAAATTTATTCAATCGATTTTTTCTAACTCGTTAAAGGTGTAGGGTATTTAGCATTTCTCAGTAACAAAATGTACTATTATAAATTGTTTTATCTCTTAACTATATATATAAATAGAAACTGGTGCATAGTTTAACACTTACTGAGAAAAAAATACTTAAATAGTTTTAAAATATCAAAAAAAACTTTTAGTCTTCTTTGGTAAAAGTTGTCAGTGAGCGTTAGAAGATTGTAACTACTGCTGATGTTGCTTGCATACATTAGTATTGGTGGTGATGGTGTTGATGGTAGTAGTTGTAAATGTGGTATGTAATTCTTTCCAAGAAAATAATAATAACAAACAACTATTACAACCAGATTAAAAGGAAGAGGGAGGAAGAGGATGAAGAACAAAATAGAAAAAAGTAGAAAACAGTAGAAGTTATTTACTTTGCAATAAAGTTAAGGTAATTTGTTTATGAATTCAACTGGTCGTACTTATGGAGCTGTTAGTGGATCGTAAATATATATTTATGTACTAAGTTACTAAGAACTTAGTACATATTCTTTTCTCTGTTCTATTCCATATAGTTATGTTGTTTTATTGCGCTTTTAGTAAAGAAACATTTATGGTAAAAGTTTTACGTCTTTCTTAGTTTTTCTTTCTTAATCTGTTTTCTGTTGAATTCTTTCATTTCATTCTTTCTTCATTTTTCCAACTCTTCTGAACTTTATTATTTTCTATATATATATATTTTTTTTTTTTTTTGCAACAAACATTTACGTATTAATGTTAATGTTATGAATGATATTAAGTTTTGTTTAATGTAGTCGTGCCAAATGGTATTAAATAAGAAACATTTTATTTGTATTTTTCTACAAGTTAAACGTTTTTAATGCTTTCTTGCATAAAACTAGAGATGCCAAACAAGATTGTTTCCCGGGATTTTTGGGATTAAAGAATTTTTCGGGTTTTCGGTATTTTTGCAATGGTAATGAAGCTTATGTAACCAAACTTTATGGCAAAATTTCATTTTTATTTGTCGATTTAAAATTAAAAATCTTACAAAAGTTTTTCGCTTGAACTTAGAAGTTGTCTCAGATCTATATCTTTCAATATACTTCACCGATTTTGCTGGATTAAAATAAGAAATTTCTCAGGGCTGTAAGAAATACTCACATAAATTTTGTGGATGTATGAAGGCCAAAAATATACATACTAACGGACAGAAGGCGGACATAACTAAAGCGATACATATTTTGATTTGATGCAAAAATAATTCTTTCTTAGCGTTACACACGGAATGACAAAGTAAATATATACTTTTCATCACTTGTGTAGTGGTTAGTGTGAAAATAATTTTTAATTTTAATATTTTTTCAAAATAAACTGAAAATTTGGGTTTTCATACATAATAATTAAAAAAAATATAATAATTTTCACTGTTCGAAAATCGACATTGCAAAAATAATTCACCACACTCTGTTAACATTTTTGTTAAATGGAGTTCGGTTTTGTATATTTATGACAATAAAATAAACTAATAATAATAAAATTATTCGGGGTTTCGGGAAAATTCGGGATTTATGAGTCCCGAAAAATATCGGGATGAAGATTACGGGATTGGCATCTCTAATAAAAACATATTTGCTATTTTTTGATGATTTTATTTTTTCTGAAGAAGTTATTAAATAATAAAAAATAAAAATTATTTAGTTTTTTTTCTAGTTTAATTATAACGTATTAAACTTTGATATTAACCTTTATTATTTCAGTTATTTCATGTTTATTAACATAAAATCGTAGAAATTTTATTATTGCAGTTTAAATAAAAACGAGAACTTAGAAATCCATCGTTAGGCACACCAGCGTTAACTGATTACCCACGATCCTGTTTATCCATTTATTATAAATTACCAATTTTTTAATTTAAAAACTCTAAATTTTCCTGTCCGTATATTCGAAAATGCTTTTTGTTGTACCACGGAGAAAGATTCCATATGCGTGATATTGACGTAGGTAAGAGTAAGAATTTTTCAATTTCGAATGTTACGATATTCGCTAAGAAGTCCATGTAAAGCAGCACAATGCATAAATAACGCTCCATAGTATCACATGTAACTTCTATTTTTCATCCGTACCTCAAGAATTGTAGGTTAATGTTTTAAGTATCTTATTCCTGCATCGCAATTTTTCATGTATGATAACAGGGAAATGGGATAACGAAAAAAATACTTTTAAATGTCATCCTCCAGATCTTCAGAAGATTACCTAAACTTTTACTTTCGTTTTCGTTCTTGAATCTTTCAAGTTAGACGCGGAGAAGAAATTGTTAATGCGTAAAGATAAACATCTACCGCATAATAGTACAGGAACTGCCCAGTTGAAATTCTTTTTTAACCAGAAAGGTTTTGAACTTCCTTTTATTTTCTTATCCTTGAAGAGACTTTTTGACTGAGTGACATATAATAGGTGTGAATTTAACCTGTAATTAGATTGATTCACATCTATGTATTGGAATGTCTACTTATTTTTCTGAAATTGGATTTTATTTTTTTTTACCCTCATGGACGTGTAAAAACTCATATTTAAGTACTTAACTTCTTCGCAAAAGTTCTTTGACATCCGTTTGGATATTCTCTGAGGACCAATTGTTTTCGCTTTATCTCTCTCCAGGATGCTAAATGAAAATCGGCAAGAACATATTTTTTACCTATAATCGTTACTATTAACCTGATTTTATGTTATTATTTAAAGTGGTTTAAATCACTTATGTACAACTGAACTTATAAAAGGGAAAAGAGTGTAATGTAGTATTACTTTGCAAATGTTGATATCAATAAAGTGTCCTACAATGTCGAATTTGTTTACTCTCCACATACCACTGCACATATTTTTACGATTTCTAGGTTAATGATAAATTCAGCAATAAGAAATAGTTAAATTTCTTTTAAATCTCATAAATAGATTTTGAGAAATTGACAAAAAATGTTGGTCTTAACTTCGGGGTTGTCTAATAATAATATATACTGGCCAATTTTTATTGAATTTGGATTACTATTATGACTGCGAGAATATTTCTAAACGGCAGAGGGACATGAATGTATATACTTTACGAAGTCTTAGATGATCTTTTTTTTGGCTTCATATATGGAATAGCAAACCTTATATACTTCTATCACTACCTGTGGTGGTGGAGGCTATTACACATCAAATATCGTACTATTAAATAAATGTATTAATTAAATATGTTTATAATCTCCACAACCACAAGTTGTCATTCTATGTATAATACCAAGAAGAAATAATGTAAGAACCCATTTCTTGCATCAAATCAAAGTCTGCGTCGATTAAACTAGGTCCGTTTTTTCGTCTGTCTGTTGAAAACATTCTCACGCATAATGATCAATAATTCGTCCGATCATAGATTTCCGAAAAGCAACTTTTCTAAATTTGTTAACAAAAATCTCTAGATTTAAATACAATTCACCCATGACATACAGTTTTTATGTTTTTTCAACATCGTGCACAAAAAATCATCGAAATTGAATCAAAGGAGAAAAAGATATAGTTTAAAATGTTCAACATTTTTAAACACTCTAAAATCAGTGCTGTCATATATGTCGCAATTTTGAAGTTAATTTCTGAAATTTACTCTATAATTAATTTTTTTTTCAATAAATTAAGGCTTATTTATTTTGAAATGAGAATTAACCCATTGTTTGACCTAGCCTCCATATAAGTCCGGAAAACAGTTTTGAGCTTATAAAACTCTTATATATTGGCAAGTTAATTCAAAATCGTCATGAAAATTTAGTTAAATGTCGTAAAAATATGTTGCTTATTTGACGAACATAGGCTTCATATTTTGTCATAGATCCCACATAAGGCTCGTTCTCGAAAACCGTTTCATCCTCTAGAATAATAATATATGAAGCAATTTGATTTAAGTTGTCATGATTATTTTTCTAAATGTTATAAATATATGATATTCATTTTATGAATATCGGTCCATATTTTGAATAGTTAGTTCAATTAAGGCCTCTTTAAGAAAACGGTTTTAAATTTGATCCAGTTTTTATTGAAATTGGTTACAATTGTATTTTTAAACTGTCTTTATATATAAATCTGGTTTATATATTGGTTATTAATTTTTATTAATCCTACCTACTGGAATAATGTTTTAAGGCTTAAAAAAGTTTTTAAATGTCGGTCAATTTTATCAAAATTCAGATATTTATCAATATGTCTTCGACTCATTCATTTTTTACATAATATTGGTGGTGGATGGTACCTAAAAATACAGCATTCTTACATGTTTTAGTAAGAAAGTGGTAATTGAAAATGTAGAAAAATAGGAAATTTCCAGAATAAGTTCAGTACTTTGCATATCTTCAACTCATGCAAATATTTCGATAATGTTCGTGGTGGAGGTTATTCAAGATTCTCACAACTGAAACACAGCATTCTTATCTGTTAATGATTAATAGAGTATGCATGCATTATGCACACTATAGATGATTCAAAAATACATGACTTTTTATATTTGAATTATTTATATAAGTAGAATTAAGTTTATTAGTTAATCTAAATAATCTTAAAAGTTTCTTTTGCCTAATCAAAAGCATTTGATACACAAAAGAAACATATGTATTCTTTTCTCTTTTGCTACAAAATTTCTTTGAATTGTAATTTTTGTAAAATTATGCAATCTTCACACAATAAAACCTAAAAGCAACAATTTAACTCACCAACATTTTGCAAATAATTCTTAACACCAGAAAATGTTTAAATATAATTAAAGTCTAAAATAGAACTAAAATGAGAGAAATAATTTAAAACCTAAATAAAACCAAAACTACAACAATGACTACAACAATAAAACACTAACAAAATGTTAATGTTTTGAGAATGCAAATTAAAATGCAAGATTGCAATTGGCATTGCATACCTTAACACTTCTTTAAATTTTCTATTACAGCTTTGTGGTAAAAAGGTAAAATATTTTCTAACAACAATTCCACTTATATTATTACAAACACTTACCAACAACAACAACAACAACTGGCAATCAACAACAATAAATAGCTGCAAATGCAACAGCAGCAGCAACAACAGTACAAACATTCTTGACCAACCATCCAAAGTATAAACCAACAACTAAAGTTTAGTTATGTAAATTCCTTACACTCACACATACGTAGACAAATACCTTTACATATATTTATATTTACATATATGTATATACTTTGTATATATAATATTATGTATAACAGGTAAGCAACAGGAATAATATTTGCATAATAAGACAGCAGAAAGAATAAGGTTCATCTAATCAAAAAAAGGAAAAAAATTATATTTGGTTATGACATAATTTTGGAATTATTGTGACGGGATGTTTCAATCACATAACTCTTATAAGTTTCAAATAAACTATTTATATATTAAAGAAGAGATGGTCTTATATTTTTCACTATTTTATTTGGATTAGTCTAATGTTTTTATTGATATAAGAAATATATACACTTACGGTCAAAAATTCAGTAGATCTTATATGGTCTTGGAAAATTCCATTCATAAATAAGCTGCTATAATACCCTAACTATTGTCCATCGTCTTTTAATACTTATGTTATTTTTGTGATACTACCAGGAGGCTTTCTAATAGTAATGTCGATATGCACCACGAATGAGTTCCAAATTTTTCCATACAAACTGTGTTTTACTTCATTATGAAATAAAGTCTAATATTTGGAACTTATTTCATTAATTTGTCTTAGAATTTATTTCATAATAAAATACATCCCAAATAAAAAAAGGACCTAAAATTCAGTGGTACTAATTTAATTTAATAAACTCGACGAAACTTAAAGACTTTCTACTCTTAGTATTAAAAATGCCGGTTTTGCAA
>PYHX02000271.1:0-31421 GCA_004302925.2 Cochliomyia hominivorax | reverse complement strand
AAATTCATTTTAAAACTTTTAAATCTTTTTGTAATTAACAATGACATTTGACTTTATTAATAATGTTTTTATTGTAGTTGCTGTTGTTGTTGTATCTTTTATTACTTGTCGTCTATCCCTTGAGTTTAAAACAGCTGAACAGAAAAATAGCATAAAGAAAGCTATAATAAGTAACAATAAAAACAATAACAATAACAACAACAATAAATATACTTAATAATAATGATGTCAATGTCATTGCACTACTTTTATAGAAATTACAACAATATATATAAAATGTATACAACAACAATACACGTATATGTATATAAAACAAAACAACAACAACAAAGAGTATAGATTGAGAAGCAAAAATATAAAAGGCCAACAATCTCTTGATCATCAATAATATCAGCTCTAAAAACAGCAATAATAACAAAAACAAAAAAAGCAAAAAAAAAAAAGAAAAACACAATAACAATAAAATTATGTTGTTATTGGATACAATCAGACACACTCATACAAATACTCGCGAATACATAATGACTCACACACATACACATTATGGAGCAAAAAAGCGACAAAACAAATGACCCTTTTTAATAGTTTTTTTGTTGTTGTTGCATTGTGATGCACCATTCTCTTCTTCACATGGATTATAAACAAAAAAAACTCTTCTATTATCTGTTAGTGTGTATGATTATACATCTGTAAGTGTATAACAATTCCCCAGGTCTAAGAAAAAAAAAAAACAAGAAGTGAAAGAGAACTTTAAATAATTAATTTAGATACAGTGCTGTGAATTTTCTTTGTCGGTCAGACAAATTTCTAATAGAAATTTTGTCGGTCATAACAAATTTCTAATAGAAATTTTGTCGGTCCGACAAAAGTTGTCACTTCGATAATTTTTCTATAGAAAAGTTGTCACTTCGACAATTTTTCTATAGAAAATTTGTCACTTCGACAATTTTTCTATAGAAAATTTGTCACTTCGACAATTTTTCTATAGAAAATTTGTCACTTCGACAATTTTCTATAGAAAATTTGTCACTTCGACAATTTTTCTATAGAAAATTTGTCACTTCGACAATTTTTCTATAGAAAATTTGTCACTTCGACAATTTTTTCTATAGAAAATTTGTCACTTCGACAATTTTTCTATAGAAAATTTGTCACTTCGACAATTTTTCTATAGAAAATTTGTCACTTCGACAATTTTTCTATAGAAAATTTGTCACTTCGACAATTTTTCTATAGAAAATTTGTCACTTCGACAAATTTTCTATAGAAAATTTGTCACTTCGACAATTTTTTCTATTAGAAAATTTGTCACTTCGACAATTTTTCTGTAGAAAATTTGTCACTTCGACAATTTTTCTGTAGAAAATTTGTCACTTCGACAATTTTTCTGTAGAAAATTTGTCACTTCGACAATTTTTCTGTAGAAAATTTGTCACTTCGACAATTTTTCTGTAGAAAATTTGTCACTTCGACAATTTTTCTGTAGAAAATTTGTCACTTCGACAATTTTCGTAGAAATTGTCACTTCGACAAATTTTCTGTAGAAAATTTGTCACTTCGACAAATTTTCTATAGAAAATTTGTCACTTCGACAAATCTATAGACAAATTTTCTATAGAAAATTTGTCACTTTGACAAATTTTCTATAGAAAAGTTGTCACTTTGACAAATTTTCTATAGAAAATTTGTCACTTTGACAAATTTTCTATAGAAAAGTTGTCACTTTGACAAATTTTCTATAGAAAATTTGTCACTTTGACAAATTTTCTATAGAAAAGTTGTCACTTGACAAATTTTCTATAGAAAATTTGTCACTTTGACAAATTTTCTATAGAAAATTTGTCACTTTGACAAATTTTCTATAGAAAATTTGTCACTTTGACAAATTTTCTATAGAAAAGTTGTCACTTTGACAAATTTTCGACAAATTTTCTATAGAAAAGTTGTCACTTTAACAATTTTCCTATAGAAAAGTTGTCTCTTCGATAATTTTTCTATAGAAAAGTTGTCACCACAATTTTTCGATAAGAATTGACACCCCTGATCTCTCTCCTGTTTTTTACTTGTACCACCGGTTTTTTTCATTTAGTTCTTTTTATTCTTTTTATAAACTTCTTCTTATCTGTTTTACTTTATTCTTGGACACATTTCATTTTATTTAGTTTACAAGAACAACAACAAACGAGAAGAAAATAAAATTTCCCGTTTTTCCTAAATAAAAAATAAATTCAAACACACAAGAAGAAGATGAAGAACAACAACAGATCAGAGTGTGAGAGTGTGTTTTCTTTTAATTCTTTTTATTTTATTTTTTTTTTTTGTTATTTTTGGAGAGTATTTTTTGTGTTTTTGTTATTTTTGTTGTTTTCTTATTTTACGATTTGTATTCACGCTATTTTTCGGACAAGGTCATTTAAACGAGACAAAGTCAATAACCGCAAATAACCTCTTCTTCTTGCGTTGCTTCTTGCTTTTTTCTCTGTCTCTTGTATTTTTAACTTTAATTCTTTGAGTTTCTTTAATCGCGTGTTAGTGTGAGTGTGTGTGTGTACTCTTGAGTACGTGAGTGTCTTTTGGCTTTCTTTTCTTTCTTTGTGATAAGTTTATCGAAAGAAATCTTGTTGGCCAAAATTTAGAAAGAAGATTCTTATTGGTTGGCAACAATGTTGAGAAATACAATAAACATGTTGCTAAAAATTAATCAATATGTTTATTAATGATAAGTGAATAGAAACAGGAACAAATGAAATGTTCTTTAGAAAAATTAACGGATAATAAACTTCTTTAGAAACTTTTTCGGATAAATTTTTAAAGAAAATTTTCGGATTAATAAATTTAAAAAAATCGAAAAAAGAATTTTCGGATAAAAAATTAAAAAATAAGAAATTTTTCGGAAAAAAGCTTTTTACGAAAATTTTTGGGTTAAATTTTTCTTTACGAAAAAATGGCGGATGCAAATTTTTCTTTACAAAGATTATCGGATAAAAATAGAATAAATTATCCTAAGAGAAAGGATTAAAAATGTTTAAAAGCAGTTGGCAGATGAAATATTCTTTAGAATTTTTTTCCAATAAAAATTTTTATATACGAAAATTTTTAAACTAAAATTTTTATTTTGGATAAACATTTTTCTATACGAAAATTTTCGCATTAAAATTTTTCTTTAAATTTTTTGAATAATAAATTTTCTTTAGGAGAAACTGACTTCTATAGAAAAATTGACGGATAAACAATTTTTCTATAGAAAAATTGACGGATAAACAATTTTTTCTATAGAAAAATTGACGGATAAACAATTTTTTCTATAGAAAAATTGACGGATAAAAAATTTTTCTATAGTAAATTGACGGATAAAAATTTTTCTATAGTAAAATTGACGGATAAAAAATTTTTCTATAGAAAAATTGACGGATAAACAATTTTTCTATAGAAAAATTGACGGATAAACAATTTTTCTATAGAAAAATTGACGGATAAACAATTTTTCTATAGAAAAATTGACGGATAAACAATTTTTCTATAGAAAAATTGACGGATAAACAATTTTTCTATAGAAAAATTGACGGATAAACAATTTTTCTATAGAAAAATTGACGGATAAACAATTTTTCTATAGAAAAATTGACGGATAAACAATTTTTCTATAGAAAAATTGACGGATAAACAATTTTTCTATAGAAAATTGACGGATAAAACAATTTTTCTATAGAAAAATTGACGGATAAACAATTTTTCTATAGAAAAATTGACGGATAAACAATTTTTCTATAGAAAAATTGACGGATAAACAATTTTTCTATAGAAAAATTGACGGATAAACAATTTTTCTATAGAAAAATTGACGGATAAACAATTTTTTTATAGAAAAATTGACGGATAAACAATTTTTTATAGAAAAATTGACGGATAAACAATTTTTTTATAGAAAAAATTGACGGATAAACATTTTTTTATAGAAAAATTGACGGATAAACAATTTTTCTATAGAATAATTGACGGATAAAAAATTTTTCTATAGAATAATTGACGGATAAAAAATTTTTCTATAGAATAATTGACGGATAAAAAATTTTTCTATAGAAAAATTGACGGATAAACAATTTTTCTATAGAAAAATTGACGGATAAACAATTTTCTATAGAAAATTGACGGATAAACAATTTTTCTATAGAAAAATTGACGGATAAACAATTTTTCTATAGAAAAATTGACGGATAAACAATTTTTCTATAGATGTTTGACGGATAAACAATTTTTCTATAGATGTTTGACGGATAAACATTTTTTCAATAGAATAATTGACAGATAAACACATTTTCTATAGAAAAATTTACGGATAAACAATTTTTATGGAAAACTTTCTATAGAAAAATTGAGAGATTTTTTTTTAGAAAAATTATTAAATAAATAACTTTTCTTTGGAATAATTGCCGGATAAGATAGTTTTTTAGAAATATAGCAATTTAAATTATTTTCCTTTAGAAAAATTGTCGGGTAAAAAATTTTCTGTAAAATAGTTTCGGATAAACAAGATTTCTTTATAATTTTTTTGGATTAACAATTCTTTTTTGAAAAATTGTCGGATAGAAAGTTTAGAAAGATTGTCAGATAAAAGAATCATCAGATAAAAAAAAACTTTGCTGTCGATTAAATTTCCTTTTGAGAGATTTTATTTTATCGATGTATTTCGTGATCACCCTATTAATTCTAAATGACTTCAAATATAAATAAACATTTAAATTAAAATAAGAAACCTGATGATGATCATTTTTATCTTTCGAATATCGTTATAAATGATCAATGGTTTCACATTCTCCATGACTCGTTGACGATATTATTTTGCTGCTGCTGATGGTGCTGATGTTGCTACAATTTTTATTCTTTGTTATTGTTTATCGTCTCTTCTCTTGCTGTCTTTTTTTCTATGTTTAGAACTCCTTTAATGTATAATCAATATTCTTGATCTTAAATGCTAAACTTGAGAACTGAAATCGGTTTTTGCGCTTCACAAGAAATTTAGCGAAGCAAAAGAAATCAATTTCAAGGATTTATGTGTCTTAGTTTTCTTATTTTGTTCGTTTTTTTCTCCAATTCTGTTTTCAATGTCTTCCATAAGAGTTTCTTTTTTTGTTTTGCAAAACTAAATAACAATAAAACTCTAAAAAAAAGTACTAAAACTTAGTTAAGAACAAAAAACCGACAAATAAAAGATTTGTTTTTGCTAAAAAAAAACAAAGATTCTGAAGAAGAAGACGAGGCTGGAATAAAAAGTTCTCTGTTGGATCTGTTTTTTTTTTAGAAATAGTTTCAAGGTTATTTGTTGATGAACTCTTTCATTTTTTTGTCTTTTTTTGCTTAAAAAAAGTTTATTTTTAGTTCTCAATTCTTTTTTGTGGTTAAATTAATTTTTTAACTCGTGAAGTATGAATCAGCTTTTAATTGGGATTCAATTAATAATAAAAGTAACTTTTGGACAAAAATGTGTAAACAATATGAAATTTTTACGCATTAAAAGCGAAGAGTGATTTTTAAGAAGATACGATTCTGAAGATAAATTTGTTAACAAAAAGTTCAGTTCTGGTTCAAATTCAAAAGAAAAAACTTGTCCCTCCGACAATTTTTCTAAAAGAAAACTTGTCCCTCCGGCAATTTTTCTAAAAGAAAACTTGTCCCTCCGGCAATTTTTCTAAAAGAAAACTTATCCCTCCGGCAATTTTTCTAAAAGAAAACTTGTCCCTCCGGCAATTTTTCTAAAAGAAAACTTGTCCCTCCGGCAATTTTTCTAAAAGAAAACTTGTCCCTCCGGCAATTTTTCTAAAAGAAAACTTGTCCCTCCGGCAATTTTCTAAAAGAAAACTTGTCCCTCCGGCAATTTTTCTAAAAGAAAACTTGTCCCTCCGGCAATTTTTCTAAAAGAAAACTTGTCCCTCCGGCAATTTTTCTAAAAGAAAACTTGTCCCTCCGGCAATTTTTCTAAAAGAAAACTTGTCCCTCCGGCAATTTTTCTAAAAGAAAACTTGTCCCTCCGGCAATTTTTCTAAAAGAAAACTTGTCCCTCCGGCAATTTTTCTAAAAGAAAACTTGTCCCTCCGGCAATTTTTCTTAAAGGAAACTTGTCCCTCCGGCAATTTTTCTAAAAGAAAACTTGTCCCTCCGGCAATTTTTCTAAAAGAAAACTTGTCCCTCCGGCAATTTTTCTAAAAGAAAACTTGTCCCTCCGGCAATTTTTCTAAAAGAAAACTTGTCCCTCCGGCAATTTTTCTAAAAGAAAACTTGTCCCTCCGGCAATTTTTCTAAAAGAAAACTTGTCCCTCCGGCAATTTTTCTAAAAGAAAACTTGTCCCTCCGGCAATTTTTCTAAAAGAAAACTTGTCCCTCCGGCAATTTTTCTAAAAGAAAACTTGTCCCTCCGGCAATTTTTCTAAAAGAAAACTTGTCCCTCCGGCAATTTTTCTAAAAGAAAACTTGTCCCTCCGGCAATTTTTCTAAAAGAAAACTTTTGCAAAGAATTTTTTGCAAAGAAAACTTGTCCAACTTGTATTAAAGAAACTTTATTTTTCTAAAGAAATGTTGGTCATCTGACAAGTTTTTTAAAGAAATTTTTTTCATCCTGCAATTTTTCTTAAAGTTTTTCAGTTTTTTTTGTAGTGTCTGTGCTGGTGTCTTGGGAACATGTTGCACTCAACACCATTAAGACCAACAGAGCATGCAAAACACACTTCCCCCTCTCTCTTTCACTCACTTAAGCACCGTAATAATTAATAGACTTTTTAAAAGAAGACGATGTTGTGATGAGGGTGCAAGAGGTAAATATGCAACCAACTGCAACTGAACAACTGAACTACTCCCTCTTCGTTATGATCAGAAGGCAGATCAACTCTGCTTTTTATTTAATTTAAACAAAGTTCGTTTTTAAACTGCGCATGCGTAACATTTCCGTCATCAAGCCTGCGTTTAGATCCCATAACTTTATTTTTTTTTTGTAAAATCAACTATTTGTTGCATATCTATGAGGAAAAGACGTATGGAGGGTGATTGCAATGGACAGACAGTAGTAATTCAGACCATTATGGTAAGATCATGTAGAAAAAAAGCAATAAAAACAACAAAAACAGTAAACCGACCAGTCTTGTTAAATAAAACTTTAAAAACTGGTTAATAAAAATATTGCAATGGGTGGCTTTATTATTTTTTTGTTGCAAACGTTTGCATTTGGTAGCTGCTGTTTTGGTTGCACTCCATTTGGCCACTTTAGATTCTGTTGCTCTAGAGCAAACTAAACATATGTGAGCTGTTTTCTGTGAAAAAATACGTGTTTGTAATCATGTTTTAACGTTTTTTTCAACAACAACAAGAATAACAAAAAAAAACTTTATTGTAATTGTTGTTTTAAAGTTGTTTTCTTTAAAGCTTAAAAACCTACAACAACAATGTATTGCAAATATGCAATTTTATTCATACGTTTGTATTTCATAAATTTCAAGTTGTTGCGTGTCTTTAATTAAGAAAAAATAATAAAAATTAAAAAAAAAAAAAAAAAAACTGCATTAAAATTGCTGCAATTCGTTTAACAAAAAAGTTGTTTTGGGACAAGGTTATTTTGGCTGATATTTGTTTTTATGGTTGGCGAGTTTGTTTCTTTTTTTTTTCGCCAACAATTCAGTTATTTTACGAAAATATTTTTGCAAAAATGCGTTAATTATTTTAGAATTATATAAAGTTTTATTTCGGAATTAAAGTGAAATTTTTATAATTAAATTGCTGCCATTGTTTTCTGAAACATAAAATGGAAGGTCAAAATATTTAAAAAATTAATTTACATAATGAAACAGAATTGGATTATTCGACAATTTTTTTTAAAGAATTTTTTTTCGTAAATATTTCTAAGAAAACAAGTTTTATCAATAGATTTTCTAAAGAAGAAATTTTTATCCAAACATTTTTCTAAAGAAATTCGTTAATTCGACTATTTTCCTAAAGCAACATTTCTTATGCGACAAATTTTCTAAGACAAAGTTTCTAAAGAGAGATTGTTTTTTAAATAAAAATTTTTATCCGTTAATTTTTCTAAAGAACATTTTTTATCCGTCAATTTTTCTGAAGAAAATTTTTTCTCCATAAATTTTTCTTAAAAATGTTTATCTGACTACTTTTCTAAAGAAAATTTGTTTTTCCGACAATTTTTCTAAAGAAAATTTGTTTTTCCGACAATTTTTCTAAAGAAAATTTGTTTTTCCGACAATTTTTCTAAAGAAAATTTGTTTTTCCGACAATTTTTCTAAAGAAAATTTGTTTTTCCGACAATTTTTCTAAAGAAAATTTGTTTTTCCGACAATTTTTCTAAAGAAAATTTGTTTTTCCGACAATTTTTCTAAAGAAAATTTCTAAAGAAAATTTGTTTTTCCAACTAAATTTTCTAAAGAAAATTTGTTTTTCCGACAAATTTTCTAAAGAAAATTTGTTTTTCCGACAAATTTTCTAAAGAAAATTTGTTTTTCCGACAAATTTTCTAAAGAAAATTTGTTTTTCCGACAAGTTTTCTAAAGAAAATTTGTTTTTCCGACAAATTTTCTAAAGAAAATTTGTTTTTCCGACAAATTTTCTAAAGAAAATTTGTTTTTCCGACAAATTTTCTAAAGAAAATTTGTTTTTCCGACAAATTTTCTAAAGAAAATTTGTTTTTCCGACAAATTTTCTAAAGAAAATTTGTTTTTCCGACAAATTTTCTAAAGAAAATTTGTTTTTCCGACAAATTTTCTATAGAAAATTTTTTTTTCCGACAAATTTTCTATAGAAAATTTGTTTTTCCGACAAATTTTTTATAGAAAATTTGTTTATCCGCAAATTTTTCTATAGAAAATTTGTTTATCCGCCAATCTTTTTTATAGAAAATTTGTTTATCCGCCAATTTTTTTATAGAAAATTTGTTTATCCGCCAATTTTTTTTATAGAAAATTTGTTTATCCGCCAAATTTTTCTATAGAAAATTTGTTTATCCGCAATTTTTTCTATAGAAAATTTGTTTATCCGCAAATTTTTCTATAGAAAATTTGTTTATCCGCAAATTTTTCTATAGAAAATTTGTTTATCCGCAAATTTTTCTATAGAAAATTTGTTTATCCGCAAATTTTTCTATAGAAAATTTGTTTATCCGCAAATTTTTCTATAGAAAATTTGTTTATCCGCAAATTTTTCTATAGAAAATTTGTTTATCCGCAAATTTTTCTATAGAAAATTTGTTTATCCGCAAATTTTTCTATAGAAAATTTGTTTATCCGCAAATTTTTCTATAGAAAATTTGTTTATCCGCCAAATTTTTCTATAGAAAATTTGTTTATCCGCCAAAAATTTTTATAGAAAATTTTTTTACACAATGTTGCTTTTTGGTTTTTAAAAGTATATTCTGCTTAGTTTTTAAAGTTTGTATACGTTTTTAGCAACATGTTGCTGAACACTTAAGTTTCAGAAATATAAATTCATATTTTATTTTTCTTATTTTTAAAATTTATTTTTTATTTTCTTTCCAGATGTTTTTATACACTACAAAACGATGGTTTTACCATTAACAACATTTTAATGCTTCCAATTTATAAAAGACTTGAGGTGAGTTCAATAAATCTCTATATAGAAAATTATAATCTTCAGCAGATTTCGTATCAAAAAGCAAAATAATATGAATTTAAAATTAATTATAGAATTTTAAGGAAAATTAAAATCAAAGAAATTAAACAAAGTTCCAATCTTCAAATCAATAAAATAAGGTATCAGCAACATGTTGAGAAACATTTTTCCATGAAACTATTTAACAACATAAAAATGTTTTATACATTTCTTAATATTGAAATGTTTCTAAGGACTTTAAATAGTTCTAATGAGTATATGTAGTAAAATGATGTTTTAGCAACATGTTTAGGAACATTATAAGTAAAAATATATTATCAGAAGTGTAACAAAATCCAAAATGTTTACAAACATTTGAAATAAAAGTATATAAAATTTATTCCTCTGGCAATTTTTTCAACAACTTTTTGCCAAATAAAATAAAATTGATTTGCTAATAGCTGAAATATATATATAACTAAGAGCTGCTGTAATCTATTTTACAAACGTTGCTGCAACATGTTGTTTACAGAAGATGTAATCTTTTGTCAATATTCATTAGAAAAATCATGTTGCCAAAGTATTTATTAATGAAAAAAATCCATTTACTCATTACCATACCTTCAAAATATAGCTTGTGTCCTGTAATCTGTTACTAAAATGTTGCTGCAACATGTTGCAAAAACAACAAAAACTACTTTTCTTCTGTTATAATTTAAAATTTTTGCAAAGAAAATTTAATTTTAATAAAAAAACGTAATCGATTACTAAAATGTTGCAGCAACATGTTGCTAAGCGTAAAAGTAATTTTGTTAAATAAAAAAATTCATTTGCTAATGGCTAAAATATAGATACATAGCTAAGAACTTGTCTGCTGTAATCTATTTTACAAAAGTTGCTGCAACATGTTGCTTACAGAAGAAGTAATATATTATCAAAAGTAATTAGAAGGATCTTGTTGCCAAAGTATTTATTAATTAAAAAATCCATTTACTCATTACCATAACTTTAAATATAGTTTAGAGCTCATGTTCTGTAATCTATTACTAAAATGTTGCTGCAATATGTTGCAAGCCATAAAAACAACACAAACTACTTTATAATTTCAAGTTTTTGCAAAGAAAATTTAATTTTAATTCACTATTCTTTTCTTGAATAAAAAAACGTTAGCGATTAATAAAATGTTGCAGCAACATGTTGCCAAGCGTATAAGTAATTGTAATAACTTTTTCTGTAATAATTTGAAGTTAAAAAAAGCTTTGAAATATATTGATTGCCAAAAATGTTTCAAATGTTTTATGCAACATGTTGCCGGTAAAATTTTATTCATTATCTTTATTTTAATTTGTTTTCCTTTTAATTCATTAAACATTTTATTTTCAACTTTTCAAAAATGACATAAACATTATGGAATTTTTTCTGCAACTTTATCAGCAATCATGTCTCCCTGTCCATGTTTATGTATGTGTCACTATTTCATGTCCCACCTACTGTAATAGAGAATTTCATAAACTTTATTTTTCTATGACTTCTTTCCTCTACGTCTCCAATAGTTTTTTTTATTATAAAAGTTAGATAAAACTTGCAATTTATACAATTTTATAAGATACATTTTTTCCATATTTAAAGTTGTTGGTTTTAATGTTTTTTTTTTTGCAACTTTATTTTGTTGCTAACTCTACAACAACAAGAGTGGCATTAGAAGAAAACATATGAAATAGAAAATACTTAGATAAACATGTATTTCAACAGGTGCGTCCATTACGGTCAAATCAAGTTTCCACATTTTATTCATACATTCAAACGCTTCAACTGACACAAAACTACACACTTTTATAGATTTTTTTCTCTCTCCTCTCTCTCTTTATGTGTGTAAGTGTAGACATTTGAAATGTGTCTCCTCTTAATAGAATTAAAGAATAAAAATTAAATATTGTTAAAAAAAAATCATGTTGAGGCAACAAATAGTTTCAAATAACCATAATAATTTCATTTCATGTTTCTAATGGCTAAATGGCAGCAAAAGAGGGTAAAGGAGAGGGGAAAGCGAGTTTACGAGAATAATAGGGGAAATGCAAAGAAACGTCAATAAGAAAAAATGCCAATTTATTAAAGAAGTATTTTTCAGCGAATAATAACAGAAATACCACATTGTTTTCAGTTGCATTATGTTTAGCAACATGTTGCTGAAACAAAATATTAAGAAATTTTTGATTAAAGTTGATTTAAATTATTAAATTTTACTTAAATAGGAAAATTTAAAAAAAAAAAATTCACTCAGCAACATGTTGCTGGAGATAAAATGTTTACGCAACATGTTGTGAAACTCGTGAAATTTAAAAAACAATTTCTTAAAGTTGGAACTTTTTAATTTACAGCGACTAATTTTGTATGTACAAAAATTAATGCAGCAACAAATAGACTTAAAATTAGTCTGTAGCACAATTTATAACGTAGAGTGTAAACTCATCTATAAACCTGAGTCCATAAACTTTTTTAGACTTAAAATTATATAAACTTTTAGATTATAGACTATAAAACAGGTTTCTAAACTGGAGTCAAACTTTAGTTAAAATTGGAGTCATACTCCAGTCTAAACACGATTAAAAATAAATGTTCTTTAAACAGGAATTAATCTTTGGTTTAAATCGGAATAAAACTCTAGTTTAACATTAATTTAACTTCGGTCTAAATAGAAATAAGACTCTAGTCTAAGCTGAAATTAAACGCCATTCAAAACTAGAGTCAAACTATATTCTAAGCTCGCTTTTCCCTTCTAAACAAAAATCTAAACTCTAGTATAAACCGGAGTTACACTCTAGTCTAAACAAGAGTTCAACTGTAGTCCAAGAAGGAATTAAACCGTAGTCTAAATTGGAGTCAAACTTTATTTTAAACGGAAATCAAACTTTTCTCTAAATCCCGCCTAAACTAGAGTCAAACTGTAGTCAAACTCTAGTCTAAACAGCACACAAACTCTAATCTAAACTAGAGTGAAACTCAAGTCCAAACAGCAATCAAAATCCAGTCTAATTTGAAATTAACCTTCAGTTAAAACTGGAATCATAATATAGTGAAAATTAGAGTCAACCCTTACTTTACGCTGGAATCAAAATCTGGTCTAAACTAGAGTCAAACTTTACTTTAAAGTCTAATTTAAGTCTGAACTAGATTTAAATTAGAGCTAAAACTCAAGCTAAAACTCTTATCTAAGCAAGAATCACATCGTAGGATTAAAATCCATTCTAAACTAGAGTAAAACTCTAGTTTGAACTAGAGTCTAACTCTAGTATAAGCTTGAGTTAAACTCTAGTCTAAACTAAAGTTAAATTCTTGTCTAATCGAACTGAATTCTTAACAAGAGTAAAATTCTTACTTTAAACGGAAGATTTAACTCTAGTCTAAACTAAAGTCTAAAGCTCTAGATTAAACGGTAGTCAATTATTATTATTTTTCAAAAATTGTGTGCAATATGTTGCTAACGAAATGTATTTTCAAATGATAACAATTTGAAAGCAAATTTGAAGCTTTAAAACTTCTTTTAAATAAAAAATATTATACATACTTGCAACAGTAACACGTAGCCGAAATTTTTAACGTCCAGCAACATGTTGCTGAACGAACAATAATATTTGCTGAAAATTAATAATATACAAATTTTAATTGATTGTTTTTAAGTACAAAGACTTAACTAAGGATCGGAACTAGTGAGTTATTTTGTTAGAAACTTGTTGCTTGAAAATAATTTTGCTAATTCAACATGTTTCAGCAACATGTTGCTAATTTTTTGGAACAAGTGTGTTATTTTTATCAACTTGTTGCTAGATATTATTTTCACTACCAGTAACTTGTTTCAGCAACATGTTTCAGCAGCATGTTTCATCAACATGTTTCACCAACATATTGCAAAAATATTTTCCCCAAAAATTTTAATATTTAATTCATTATTTTATTAAATATTCTTTTATAATTAAATATCATTTACATTAAAGAGATTAAATATTCTCACTAGCCAACTGATAACAAATATAAGCAGCAACAACAATAAAAAACGTTGCAAAATGCTAAAAGCAAAAACAGGAAGACCTTGACTTGAATACCAAAAAAACAAAAAACAAAAAATCAGCGTATACTTATGGCTACAAAAATAACAACAAAAATCCCCAATAAAAACTTTTTTTATAAACGAAACAAAAATAAGAAAAAATATAAAAACGTATGTTCAAAACGTAAACTTTAAGATAAATGTACGTAAATATTTAATAAAAGAAAAAAATAATAATAAAATTTAAATGAAACTAAACTTTAGTTTTTTATCTTTAAGAAGAAACAGAAGAATGAATATGAACCAAAAGAAAAATGACTGCAATTTTGATATGGAAAATACACAGGCCAACAGTGTGGCCGATTCGATGCTTTTACCACACCCACTTTATAAAGAAACTCAAAACACACATACACTCATACTATTATATACAATCATAGACTTTATTTCAAGTGTCAATAATCTGAAAACGTGATAAAACTGGACTCAAATGACACTCTAGACAACAAATAAAATAGAACATGGTTGAATAGATTGTTAAAGTTGAAGCAATAAAAAGTCAGCAACATTTTGTTACAACAAAATATGAAAAGCATTTTGTTGTTGCTGCAATTGGTTGCTAACACCAGCAGGCATTTAAATGACAAATCTAGCAAAAATGTCGACAAAATGTTGCAGAACAGCAACAGGTTTCTCGTTGGTTTAGGAACGTTTTTGTGGGCAAAAGTTAAGAATAAATGAGGTGGGAAAATAAATAAGATGTAAAAGATCATGGCAACATTTTGTAGACAGAGAAGAGATATAATAGAGTTAAGCAACATGTTGCTTAGAAATATTCTACAGAACATTTTATATTCTAGACTATAAACTGTCTTATAGAGACTAGTTTATAGTCTAAAGACTATAAACTCTCTTAAAAAGACTTGTTTATAGTCTAAAGACTATAAAATGTCTTAAAAAGACTTGTTTATAGTCTAAAGACTATAAAATGTCTTATAGAGACTAGTTTATAGTCTAAAGACTATAAACTGTCTTATAGAGACTAGTTTATAGTCTAAAGACTATAAACTGTCTTATAGAGACTAGTTTATAGTCTAAAGACTATAAACTGTCTTAAAAAGACTTGTTTATAGTCTAAAGACTATAAACTATCTTATAGAGACTAGTTTATAGTCTAAAGACTATAAACTGTCTTATGGAGACTAGTTTACAGTCTAAAGACTATAAACTGTCTTATTGAGACTAGTTTATAGTCTAAAGACTATAAACTGTCTTATAGAGATTAGATTATAGCAAAAAGACCAGTTTATAGTCTTTTTGCTATAATCTAATATAGAGACTAGTTTATAGTCTAAAGACTATAAACTGTCTTGTAAGCTCTTGTTTATAGAGACTGTCTTATTGACTTTATTATATTTTTTAGTCTTGTGTGTAGGCTAATTTGGAGCATATAGCATAGTTGTTGGTAGTGCTTTAGTTAGTTACGTAGTCTATTTTTATTTATTTTATTTCTATTGAACTTTAGCACCCTTTTTTTTAAAGTTCATTTCATATTTCTGACATTTCTTTGTTATTTTTTTCTATTCTGTTTGTTTTGTTCAATACATTTTGTATTATTTTTCTTTCTCTATGATTTATTTGCTTTCTGTTTCTATAAATGTCAATGTCATCTTTTATAACAGCAACACGAGCAGAAAAAACAATAACAAGAATAAAAGACCAGAATTGAATCGAACTGAACTGAACTGAACTGAACGGAACAGAACCAAACCCAACAACAATGTTTCAATACCCTTAAAGTTATTGACATTTTAAGACTCGTGTAAAACATAAAGAATTGGGAATTTTTTTTCCGTCATTTCTTCATTTCCCCAATAAAAATTTAGCAAAAATTCATATAAAAGAAGAAAATAACAAAAGAATGAAAACAAAAAACAACAACAATAACAAAATAATCAATAATAAATTGTATAAAATTTGGTCATTTCTACCGATATCTCAATTTGTAAATGAATGAAGAGAAGAAAGCTAAAATTTCTCCAGCATTAAGTTTATTTAACACCCCCACCCCCCAAACACCCATAGAAAAAATTGAAATTTGAACTTGACAACAAGTGTAAAAACTGTAGAAAATAATTGATCCCTTGACGTCACTCGAAGAGGAAGGAAGTTTATTTTTAAATGAATCCAGATGTTGAAAACCCCTCAAAACAAATTGTGGTCTTTTATTGCACTCGATTTAAGGGGGAAAAGTGGTTGAATGTATTTAATCGATATTTATTTGATTATTTTCACTAATTGAAGGTTAAAACCCCTTTTTCCCCATAAAACTAAACTTTATTTGTAATTGTTTAACATTATCGAGAAATGGGTGTGTTTGGACCGTTTAATTCAGAATTTTTTAAAAATAATAAAAATGAATCAATTAAATAATATTTTGACTGGACGCTTTATTTATTTAATTAATTAAAAAAAGTCAAGAAATCATTGAAGTTCATTTTAAAACTATAGAAAATCAACAAAGAGAAATTTTAACCAAAAAACTATAAATTTTGAGGTTATGAAGGAAAAATTCAAATAAATAACAAACAGTTTAACTACAACATAAACCAGATTTAAAACTTTAGTTTTAATAATAATTGCGACCAGAAGATGCATACAATTTAAGTGTTTACAAAACCCTGTATACGGGATTAAAATTTGTATCCCCTCTAAAGGTTTAATAATAGACGTAATTGAAGTTTAAACTTAAGTCTTAATTGGTCTTAATTAAATATTAAACTCTAGTTAAAAATATTGATTATTATCTAGTCTAATGTAAAAATGAATTTCCAGTCTTAAATAGGCCCTAAATTCCAGTTTGAACTACAGACAAGACTTTAGACTCAACTAGAGATTATGCAATAGTGTTAACTGCAGATTAGATTCCAGTCTCTAGACACTAAAATCTGCTTTAACCTAGATATTAAACTCTGAATCTAAGAATTATTTAATGACTTCATTCTGGATTAAAATTTCATTCTCATCGTAGTTTAAACTTTAGTCTTAATTTGTCTAAATTAGAAACTTAAACTCTAGTTAAATTTATCGATTAAAATTTAGTCTTAAAAAGTAGAGAATACATTTCAGTTTGAACTTGAAGTTAGACTTTAGATTAAGCTAGAGATTTTTTGGTAGTTTTAACTTAGTATTAAACTCTGGATTAAATCTAGTCTTAAATAAGGATTAAAATTTGTCCATACCTAAATATTAAACTCTGAATTCAATCAATGACTTTATTCTGGGTTAAAATTTGATTCCCATCTAGGATTGATAATAAATGCAGTTGTAGATTAAATTAGATATTAAACTCTGATCTAATCGGTTAAAATCTAGTCTAAACTAAGTTTTCAAGTGTTAAATATGGGCTAAATTCCAGTTTAAACTGAAGACTAGACTTTAGATCAAATATACATTATTGGGTTGTGTTTACTTCAGTTAAAGCTCCAGCCAAAACTATAGATGAGACTGTAGTCTAATAATAATAATAAGTTTACTGTCCAGTCTTCTTTAAAACAGTTTATAGTCGAGACTATACACTAGACTTTAAAGCAGTTTATAGTATTTTATTCTAGACTATAAACTAGTCTTTAACAGAGTTTATAGTCTTGACTATAAACTAGTCTATAATACAGTTTATAGTCTAGACTAGAAACTAGTCTTTTTTATAGTGGTGGTGGAAACCTTCAAAAGGTACCATATGGTTATGTCGGATTTTTACTGACTAAAACCACCTCCATCATCAACACCATAAATGTCCCGCGGAACTGCCTTTAAGTATTACTTCGCGGGACTGGTAAGCACTTAAACTACCTCAATTATCCTATTCTCTCTTTCTTCCTTTCGCCTCTTCTCCTCCAAACCCAACGCAAGGTTTATTTGGGTAATGAATCGGTTAACTTATTATGTTATCCGCATCAACACTCGTCCCAGATTCACACTCCAGTGTACGTCTTAGGTTCTCAAATCTGGGGCATCGAAATGCCACATGTTCAGCATCCTCTACTTCCAAGCATATCGGACAGTTTGGAGATTCGTCATATCCTATCTTATACAGATAGCTTCTGTATCCTCCGTGTCCTGAAAGAAATTGAGTTAGGTGGTAGTTCACCTCCCCATGTCCACGTTCTATCCACGTTTTTATATCCGGTATTAGTCTATGCGTCCATCGCCCTTTTAAAATACTCTGCCATCCCCTTTGCCAGTTTGCTAATGTTCTGTCCCGTTGTTGTTGCTTTCTTTCTCTTTTATTGCCTTAAGGATGCTCTCTTTGTTCTCATATATCCTAAGAACTTCGTCTGCAGCCATGTCGAAAGGAATAATACTGGCTATTACACAGGTAGCTTCCAGTGAAATTGTTCTGTAACCACAGCATACCCGTCGGCAACTCTGTCTGAAAAGTGATAACACGTTCCTACGTGTTGTATCTCCTGTGGACCCCGCCCAAATAGGCGCTGCATATAACAATATTGACAATGTAACCCTAGAAATCAGTAGCCGTCTACTTTGTCGTGGTCCTCCAACATTGGGCATGATTCTATTAAGTGCACTATTCACTTTGGCAGCCCCATTAAATGCATACTCCATATGGGCTCTGAAGTTAAGACTATCGTCAATCATAATGCCCAAGTATTTTATCGCAATGCTTGACTTGATAGTCTCCCCGCCAACCTTAATATTTAATATTTCCCTTTTCCTGCGGCTACTTACTAGTACTGCTTCCGTCTTTAATGATCCTTATTGTGTCGTTTGTATACATTTCAACCTCGTCAATATATCTTGCAAGTACCACGATGGCAATATCGTCAGCAAATCCGACAATAGTAGATTCCTCAGGTATATCCAATTCCAAGATACCATTGTACATCGCGTTCCACAACCGAGTCTAGACTATAAACTAGTCTATAACATAGTTTATAGTCTAGACTATAAAATAGTTTATAATACAGTTTATAGTCTAGACTATAAACTGGTCTACAATACAGTTTATAGTCTAGACTATAAACTGGTCTACAATACAGTTTATAGTCTAGACTATAAACTGGTCTACAATACAGTTTATAGTCTAGACTATAAACTGGTCTATAACACAGTTTATAGTCTAGACTATAAACTAGTCAATAGTACAGTTTATAGTCTAGACTATAAACTAGTCAATAGTACAGTTTATAGTCTAGACTATAAACTAGTCTATAATACAGTTCATCCCACCTATAGTCTTGCCTATAACGTTCATTGTTTAGACTATAACGTAGTCTATACGCTTCCCTATAGTTTATGCTATTACGTAGTCAAATGTGCATTTATTTCTTCATTTGATTTCAAATATTTTCAAATTCTTTTTTTCAATTCCATTACATCATTTTGCAAATAATTCTTGAAAATAGTTTCAAAACTTAACTCCATTTAAAATGCTCTGGAATACAAGGTGTGTCGTGCATTGTTTTTTTTCTTTTTTTTGCCACTAAAATATTTTGCATTTAAATTGCAGGTTTTTTTTGTTAAAGAAAACTATTTGAAATGACTTTTGACAAACTATGTGGTTGTCTACTAATACATATAACCGTCCATCCGTCTGTCTGTCTGTCTTTAACTCAATATGTTTAGAATATGAGCTAAACTTATAGTTCAATTAAATAAAATTGTTGTTTGATTGTAAAACATATTTAATTTCGAATTATTTTTTTATTATTTTCTTAAGTTTGATTTTCAATTAGTTTTTTGCATGCAATTTTTTTTTAGTGTTTTATTATACCCTACACCAAAACAAGTGTTAAAGTGGGAGTATTAATTTTGTTATTCTGTGTGTAACGCTGAGATCCCATAATATTGCATCTAATCAAAATCTGAGGCGATTTAGCTGTGTCCGTTTATATATCCGTCTGTCAGTTGTGTTGGTACGCTCACATCCACAATGGCGGATCTCAATAAAATTTTTTATAGTCCTGAGGAGTTTGTTATTTAATACCAGCAAATTAGTTTAAGCATATTAAAGGATATAGACCGATATCTGTGGCAACCTCTTAGTTTAAGCAAAAATCTTTTATAAAATTGTCAATCGTTAATCGGCAAATTAAAATGAACTTTTGCTAAAATATAAACTTATATGTACTTCATTATCATGCCAAAAATAATCGAAATCGGTTCAATAGAAAAGAAAAGTTATATCATTAGTTATTCCATGTAATATTTAAGTAAAACTTTTATATTATGAATTAGAAATGAGCGCGACTGTGATTTAATCACTGTGATTGTTAAATCACTTGGTAACTAAAGTGACTAAAAAACAGTCACTAATAATGTCTTTCTTCCAAATCTGTTGTATCGAAGAAGTTACTTCGAGAAGTCATCTTGAATTAAAATTCAAATTATTAACTTCAATAGAGATTCCGATTTGCAAAGAAAACAATGTCCTTTGTCGTCTTTGTTGAACCCTTTGGAATAGTGCCTTGGAGAGATATGGTTTTCCATTACCCGGTTTCTTTTCTGCCTTAATTCTGAAGAAAATTTAAATGTTTTAATTTACATAAAGATCATCCATGAATTTCTTTCCTCTAAAGCTTTGATGGTGGGTTCTTTTTGGTATCAGTTGGGTCAATCTAGCACTCAGAAAGTGATTCTGATTCGAATGGTTACTTGAAAGTGAAGGAGGTGAAACTAATTTTTCTACCATTTCAAATATCTAAACAAACGCAAAATATCACGTGTTTACTTCACTCTCATTTATGGGTGAAGGGAGGGTATTGAAGATTCGGCATAAGCGAATTGTTTTTTTTTTTTTTTGTTTGAAATCAAAATGTTAGTTTAAACCTGACAAGAACTATAAATTATATATACATGTATTTGTAATACAAATAAAAATGTCCGTCCGTCCGTCTGTCCTTCCATTTAGGTGAGTTTGTTAATAAGTACAGCAAAATAGTTTGTGGTATTAAACTTACATTTCCTGTTGTTATAAACGACAAGTTGCAAAAAATATATATGTATGTATATGTATGTATATATTTCTAACATATTTTCCATATTGACATAATAAAATGAACTTTGTATTGAAATGTATGTTTGTTGTAAATTAGAAAAGAAGTTGAAAATAACAAAATACAAGAATTTATAAATACAAGACACGATTGTGGCACGAAATTCACATTAGAAAATCATTTGTCATACTCAAAACTATTTATGTAAAAATATACAAGAAAAATGCTATAATCGGCTATGCCGCATCATCAATACGCTACAACACAAATGTACAAATGTGAAATAATTACATTATGTTTCGTACATTCGCACTCATATGTACAGTAAAAAAACACACATAACACACGAACAGTTAATGAGTTTTTAAAGTTTTTTGGGTATAACATTTTTCTACTGAACCGACTTTGATAATGAAGTATATATAGTTTTATGTTTTGGCAAAATTTCATTCAAATTTGTCGATTTATTATCGATAATTTTACGAAAGTTTTTTCCTGGAACTTAGAGGTTGTCTCAGATATCGGTCTATATCTCTAAATATACTGAACCCATCTTGCTGGTTTTTAATAGGAAACTTCTCGGGACTATAACAAACACTCAGGTTCTAATTTTATTGAGCTCTGTCAATTATTGTGAGATTGAGTTTGCCAACAACAGACAGACCGTCGAAAATGGCTAAATCGACTCAGATTTTGTTTTGATGCAAGAATATACATATACATATACATTATGGGGTATAAAATGATTCCTACTTAGCATTACACACACACTGAATGACAAAGTTAATATACTCTGGTGGAGGGTACAAAAAAATTGAATTAAAACACTTAAATAAAACTATGAAATTGTTGTGTAGTTTTTCGAAAAAAATATTATTTGTTCAAATCTTAAAGTGCAAAAAGATTGAATATCACAGATTTATAACATAATGACATGACATGTGGGTTAACGGGGGTAAAGAGGGATGTAATTCCAAAGCAATTTAAAAACTCATACTTGAAATAAAGTGTGATTTTAGATTTTATTAGAGTTTAATATAGAAAAATAATTGTAGCTAAAGACTACGTCATAAAAACGAAAAAAAAGTGCACAATATAAACTACGTTGTAAACAAGAATATAACCTGGACTAAATGTTACCTTAAAGATAAGGATACATCCTTTACTTTTTGCTATGTAATGATGTGTATCTAGTTTGAACTGTAGGCTACGTTATAGACAAGAGTAATAGATGTGAAAATAGTCTGAACTATATACAAAGTTATAGATGAAAATACAATACAAATGCTTAACCGCATTTAAGAAGAGTATGAAGCTTAGACTATATACTATGTCACTACGTTATAGCATAGAATTTGTCTAGGTTCTATACAACGTTACAGAATTTATTCCGGTCTTCAAACTACATTGTAATCCTATAGATTATTTAATTCAAAGATTAGACTATAGACTACGTTATAGAATAGTCCACGTTATAAGTTACTTCATAGTCTAGAGTTCATTTTTAGGTAAGCTCTAGTTCAGTTCTGGTTCAGTTCTAGTTCACTTTCAGTTCTAGTTCAGTTCTAGCTAAGTTTTAGTTCAGTTCTACTTCTGGTTTAGTTCTAGTTCAGTTCTATTTCACTTCTTGTTCAGCTCTTATTAAATTCTAGTTCCTTATTCCATACTTTAGACTTTATTATAGACTAGTATGTAGACTACGTAAGTGACTTGTCTAAAATATAATCTCTACTGGACTATAGTCTAGTCTATAAACTACGTTAAAGACTTGACTATAGTCTAGTTTATAAACTACGTTATAGACTTGACTATAGTCTAGTCTATAAACTACGTTATAGACTTGACTATAGTCTACTCTATAAACTACGTTATAGACTTGACTATAGTCTAGTCTATAAACTACGTTATAGACTTGACTATAATCTAGTCTATAAACTACGTTATAGACTTGACTATAGTCTATAAACTACGTTATAGACTTGACTCTAGTCTATAAACTACGTTATAGAGTTGACTATAATCTAGTCTATAAACGACGTTATAGACTTGACTATAATCTAGTCTATAAACTACGTTATAGACTTGACTATAATCTAGTCTATAAACTACGTTATAGACTATAGTCTATTCTATAAACTACGTTATAGACTATAGTCTAGTCTATAAACTACGTTATAGACTTGACTCTAGTCTATAAACTACGTTATAGACTATAGTCTAGTCTATAAACTACGTTATAGGACTATAGTCTATTCTATAAACTACGTTATAGACTTGACTCTAGTCTATAAACCACGTTATAGACTTGACTCTAGTCTATAAACTACGTTATAGACTTGACGATAGTCTAGTCTATAAACTACGTTATAGACTTGACTATAGTCTAGTCTATAAAGTACGTTATAGACTTGACTATAGTCTAGTCTATAAAGTACGTTATAGACTTGACTATAGTCTAGTCTATAAAGTACGTTATAGACTTGACTATAGTCTAGTCTATAAACTACGTTATAGACTTGACTATAGTCTAGTCTATAAACTACGTTATAGACTTGACTCTAGTCTATAAACTACGTTGTAGACTTGACTATAGTCTATAAACTACGTTATAGACTTGACTCTAGTCTATAAACTACGTTATAGACTTGACTCTAGTCTATAAACTACGTTATAGACTTGACTCTAGTCTATAAAGTACGTTATAGACTTGACTATAGTCTAGTCTATAAAGTACGTTATAGACTTGACTATAGTCTAGTCTATAAACTACGTTATAGACTTGACTCTAGTCTATAAACTACGTTGTAGACTTGACTATAGTCTAGTCTATAAACTACGTTGTAGACTTGACTATAGTCTAGTCTATAAACTACGTTGTAGACTTGACTATAGTCTAGTCTATAAACTACGTTGTAGACTTGACTATAGTCTAGTCTATAAACTACGTTGTAGACTTGACTATAGTCTAGTCTATAAACTACGTTGTAGACTTGACTATAGTCTAGTCTATAAACTACGTTGTAGACTTGACTATAGTCTAGTCTATAAACTACGTTACAGACTTGACTGTAGTCTAGTCTATAAATTACGTTACAGACTTAACTGTAGTCTAGACTATAAACTACGTAACAGACTTGACTGTAGTCTAGTCTATAAACTACGTAACAGACTTGACTGTAGCCTAGTCTATAAACTACGTAACAGACTTGACTGTAGTCTAGTCTGTAAAGTACGTTACAGACTTGACTGTAGTCTAGTCTTTAAACTACGTTACAGATTTAACTATAATTTTGCCTTAAAAGTCTAAATTTTTAATATATTTTTTCATATTAAATACTCTTTTCTCACTTTTTCATAAAAACTCTGATTCTTTTTCTTTTCTTCTTTCTTTTAACTCTCTCCAATCTTTCATTACCTTTAATTCTTTTCTCTTCTTGGGGATTAACTTCTATTACTTTTCAAATTGTCAATTATACACATCTACATCGACAAAGTAAACCAACAACAACAACTACAACACCATCAGCTACAACAACAACATTTATTGAAAAACGCCTGAGGGAATTTTTTCCATTTACTACTTTACCTGCTTTTTTTCCGTTTGTATTCCTTCACTTCGGTAACGTACTGCCTCTCGGAATGGAGTTAAATGAAAAAAGTGGAAAAATTGTTGTTGTTGTATATTCTTAAACTAGTTTCACCACTTGTTTTTTCTTCATAATTTTTTCCAACGTTTTGTTTTCATTTATTTTTTTTACAGAGACATGATTTTCTATATCTTTAGAAAAAACTAAAAGAAAAAACAAAAAAAAAATAAATAACAAAAAATTGACTTGTTTTAACACCTTTTTGTGTAAAAAATAATAATGACGCATTTTATTTAAGAGTTAAGAGTAAGAGAGTTTTAAAAAAGAAATGTGATTCTAAAAGAAAGGAAATTATGGAGATACTCTCTTTTTTTAGTTAGATTTATGAACTCTTTAAAATTAGCAGAGATGGAAAATGGCAATTGTTGGTGTATTAAAACCCCATTGAGGTCAATACAATGCAACACAACCTTATTCAGGTCTGTTCTAAATGCTCCACCATAGACACTGGCTATACCAAGCTATACCTCATAAAGTATTAGGATATAATCTTATAGTATTTTAATTTGATATGTCACAACCCCATTGAGGTTCTCCAAATACCTTTTTAGGTTCCATTCTATGCAAAGTACGTTACAGTTTATTCCTCGTAGCACGTCCTCTGAAAAACAACAGGGTACACCCGATTTAGTTTTAGGATCAATTCGTATAAGGCTTCAATTTGATGCAACACAACTTCATACAGGTCTTTCTAAAATGGACCTTTAGTTGCACGTCTCCAAAGAAACACAGGATATACTTCATATAGTTTAAGGTTATAGTCTTATAGTATTTTAATTTGATATATCACAACCTAATTGAGGTCTGTCTAAAATAGCACTCAAAAGATTTTGTTTGTATTATTTTCAATTGAGTGTACTTTGTTTACCCTTCCTGGCATGTCTGCCAAGAAATAATCGGATATACCATATATAACCGGGTATTGCTTATAAAGTTTTAGGATATAGTAGTCTTATTGTACTTTAATTTGGATTATCACAACCCTATTGAGATTTGTCCAATGTTACATTCCAAAGACTTCGTTTATACTGAATAGAACGAACTATTCAGTGTATATTGCAGTTCGTTCTTTCCACGTCTCCTGAGAATCATTCGGGTATACTCTATTATAGTTTTAGGATATAATATTTATATAGAACTATAAAAATGAGAAGAACTATATTTAAGGAGCATTTATTCTAATTCTTGTTTATAAGTTTAAATATGTATGATAATACCGCTATATCGTTGTGTTTTTGTGATAATGCCACTTTTATGAAAAAAGTCATAACCGAAAATCATTCAAATGGCTCTTATCTGTTAATGGGTTAATAATATAAAATATTTTATAATTCATTGTAAAGTTCACTGGAAACGATATACATATTGATATATTAACTATTAAACCAGAAAAATTAATACGTATAACGGAACTTCAGCTCAATAATTCTTCGGTACTAAGAGGGTTAAGAGTATGATAATGGTGTTAAATTAGTGATATTACCGTTTTATCGATATATTATCGATATATTTTTCAAATATCTGCACTTGTGTGAAAAAATCATAGTAAAAAATCATTAAAATGCCTTTTTACCTCTTAATGGGTTAATAAAATAAAATATTTTATTAATCATTAAAAAGTTCGCTTTAAGAAATTTCAAACGATATGCATAACTGCTTAACCAGAAAAATGGATCCGTATTACGAAACTTTAGATGCATATTTTTTGGTACTTAGTGGGTTAAGTGTATGATTTAGAAAGTAAGTGATAGCTTGAAGTGTTGCCTTAATTATTAATATGAATGGTAGTGCCGTGATATTGATCTATTTCCGAAATATCGGCACTTTTGTTGTAAAATTTTAGTCAAAAATCATTCAAATGGCTCTTATCTCATAATGTGATAATATAAAATATTTTGTATATCATTGAAAAGGTCACATCAAACGATGTCCATATTGATACTGGTATATCAAAACTTCAATTACATATTTCTTGAAATCTATGGTAAAAAAAATATTTTTTTCTTTAAATGTTATTTTTTATTAAATTACTAATATACGACTTTCCAGCTCTGTTATCTGTTTAAGAAATTTTATTCTTATTTGTTATTTATGCTCTGATTTAGTTCTCCAACACTCTCTTAATTCAATTCTCTTTTTACTCTTTCAAAATTCAGTGCGCATTTGTTTTGCTTAAGGTGTTTGTTTTTTTCTTCTTGTCTTCTCCACTCTTTTTCTCTTTTACTACGATTTAAATTGTTGTTGTTTTTGCTTTTGCTTAAATTGTATTTTTTGTTGTTTCACCAAACAAAAAAAGCTTCGTCATAATTTTTCTTTCTCAAGAACAAGCAAATTTTGTCTTCTTTTATTTTTACATTTTTTTTTATATAATTTTTCTTTAAATAAAATTCTTCTTCCCTTATTATTTTGATTGATTTTCTGTGTGTGTGTTTGTTGCATACCCTCCCTCTCATTTCTTTCTTGCTTTTTCTACTCCCTCTAATATATAAATTTCGTTTGTTTGTTTGTGTGTTCTTATTGTACACAGAAATTCTAAAGAGCCGAGTAGACATCGTGTGTTTTTTTTTTGCTTCTCAAATTGTGTGCGTTCGTGTGTTTATGTTCATATGCTTAAGTTTGTGGCTGTGTGTGTTGTACTGAGTGTGTTCCTTAGCAAGGTCGTTTGCGTACACAAATTCAACACAACATTTTACTTGAAGGTCGTCCTTTTTTGTGTCTGTGACTGATGTTAAACAGCGATGATGATGATGTTGATATTATTATTGTTGTTGTTGTTGCTGTTTTCAATTTGCCTTTTTGCTCGATTATGACTCGAGTTTTATTGAGAAGAGAAAAAAACTGAAGAGAAACGTAGTTTTTAAATAAAATGATGATGACGTTTGGTTTTTTTTAAGTTCATATTTAAAGATGATTATGATGTTGTTGTTGGTGTGTGAATTTTATTGTTTTTTGTTGTTGTTAAGTCTGTTTTAAAATGTTTTTGATTCATTTTTGCTTGTCAACCTTGTTGTTGTTTCAATACATTAAAGTATTTTTTATATTCATCATTATTTTATTTTTCCTTTATAGTTGTTGTTGTTATTGTTGTTTTATTTAGTTATCATTGCATTGAATTTATTATTGTTTTATGCTTTGTATTTTACATTGTTTTTCTTCTCGCTTCTTCTTCTTCTTTAAATAATTGTTTTTGTTGTTTACACGTGAAATTCTATTGTTGTTTTTGTTATTTGTTGTATGAATACACCCTTCTATTTTTAACTCGAGAGCAGCTGGGACATATTTTCGTTTGATTTTGCGTTTCTCTTCTTCATTCAATCAATTTCAAGTGTCAGTTTTTAATTGTTTTTTGTTGTTATTGTTGTTTTTGGGGGTGTTAGACATGAAAAGAGTTCATGAAAAAGGTAATGCGTAGGCTTTATAATTAACGTGACGTAGTTTATTTTTTTAAATGACGTAATGTAAATAATTCCATAACTATGGAACCGCTTAACAGATTACGATGAAATTTGGACCTTTATTAGAGGAAGAGTTAAGCTTTTTGATAAGTGTTACGGAAAATAAATAGCTAAAGCAAATTTTGCTTTAAAGAAGACCAAAGTTGATTATCTGCGGAAAACTTATCCAAAGTTGCAATATGTTTCCTTTTTACTAGCAGGGACCAAAATATTCTACTCTTTTCTCAGATATAACACGAATGTGTTCAGCTCTAATTCAGGTTTAATTCATATTAAAGTTCAGAATCAAGTTTAGATAAATATTTAGATTTAGTTTAGATTCCAGTTCAGTTTTAGTTCAGATCCTTGTTCAGTTCCTGGTTAAGATTTAAGTTCAGTTCTAATTCAGATTTTTAATTCAAATTTTAGTTCAGATTTTAATTTAGTTCTAGTTCAGATTTTAGTTTAGATTCTAGTACAGATTCTGGTTCAAATTCTAGTTCAGATTCCATTTCGAATTCTAGTTACGTTTCTAGTTCAGTTTAAGTTCAGTTCTAGTTCAGTTTAAGTTCAGTTCTAGTTCAGTTTAAGTTCAGTTCTAGTTCAGTTTAAGTTCAGTTCTAGTTTGGTTCCGGTACAGTTGAGTTCTAGAAGAGTTATAGTTTTTATCTAATTGAGTTGTAGTCAGTTTTAGTTGTGTTCCAGTTCAGTTACAGTTGAGTTCTAGTTCAGATTGTAGTTAAGATTCCAGTTCGGATTCTAGTTACGATTCCAGTTCTAGTTCAGGTTTAGTATAGTTTTAGTTCAGTTCTAGTTCAATTCTAGTTCAGTTGTAGTTTCTTTTTAGTTCAATTCTAATTCAGTTCTTCTTCAGTTCTAGTTCAGTTTTTGCTCTAGGTCAGTTCTAGTTTAGTTCTAGTTTAGTTCTAGTTCAATTCTAGTTCAATTCTGGTTCAGTTCTAGTTCAGTTTATGTGCAGTTCTACTTCATTCGTCAATGAGAGTAAAATATATAGAGCAAAATTAGAATATTTATATTATTTTCCACTTAGAATGGCTTCTTGGATATATGAATCACACGCGATACCTTAGAATGTCGAAAATGGATTATAATTATTAAAAGGGTCTGTAGAATTTAATAATTATTAGCAGTTTCCCATAAAAGATTAACTGTAACTGAAATATTTTATTTTTTGCCATCATCTCTTAAATTTTTTTCTGATTTCTGAAATCTGTATGATTAATTACATTTTAATATGACAAACACCCGCATTTCGTTTCTATAGAAATAATTGTTTAAATGTGTGTGTGTGTGTTTTTGTATCTCAAACTTTTGTTTCTGAAATCTTAATTTTGTTTCTTAAGAATTATTTCTTAATTAGTTTGGGGGATTTTTCAAAAAGAAATATAAATATATTTTTTTTTAAATTTAACTTAGAGACCATTAACTTGTCATTTATTTTTAAATAAAAATTTTGACAGTTTTCAACATCAGACGAAAAATAAATGCGGAAAGAATTGAACTGAACTAAATGTCAGTACTTTATGATAAAATGCTACAAAAAGAAAAGACACAATGACATTTTTTTTAAATATTCTCTATTAATATGATGAAGAGAAATTTTTACAGTTTGATTTTGACAGATGACAGTTTATTTATTTATTTATTTATTTTTTGGTTGAAATTGAAATAAATGATTTTTTTAAATATGAATTATATGATTATGTAGGAACATGTATCATAAGCACATGATGATTTCGCTTTACGTTTGCTCAATTATGAGTGTTTTAACAGGGATGGAAGTCTAGATTATATAAGAAGTTAAAGATGAGACTATAGTTTAGACTATAAATTACTTTATAGATGGAACTATAGGCGAGACTATAGATTATCTTTTAAATTCTAAAATCTAGTGGATTATGGCTTATGCTATAGACATGACTAAAGATTACATTATAAACCAGGCCATAGTCTAGATTACGTTATGAAACAAGACCTTTGGCCTAGTTTATGTCATAAACAAGACTAGGAAATTGAATATGGATTACATTATAATCGAGAATATAGTATAGACTATATATAGCATATATATACATTGTATAATATTCTCTTATCTACTTTATAGATTACGTTATAGACGAGACTGTAGACCAAACTATAGATTACGTTATAGATGAGACTAATTGATGAGTGAAGACTAAAGTTTAAACTATGGATTATGTTGCAAACGAGACTATATTCTCGACTATAGATTACGTTATAGATGACACTATAAAGTCTAGACCAAAGATAACTTTTTAAACGAGTTTAGAATATGCATTAAATTATAGACTAGACTAATTATAGACGAGATTAAATTACGTTTAAGACGAAGCTATAGTCTAGACCAAATATTACGTTAGAGACGAAGCTAAAGTTTAGACTATATATTACGTAATAGACGACATTAATCTAGATTGTGGTTAACGTTATAAACGAGACTTTAGATTACGTTTTAGACTAGTTCCTTATTCTAAACTATAGACTACATTATACATGAAACAATAGTCTATAATAAAGATGTGATAATAGAATTCACTATAAACTACTTTATTAATTAGTTTATTAGTCTAGTTTGTAATTTGTTTTTACAGTTTACCAAACCCTGTTTAGAAATGTCATTATTCGAATAATTGAAACATAAAAAGATCATTTAAAAAAAGACCTTAATTTATCCAAAAATATGTAAATTTTATTACAATGACCTTTAAAATGATCGAAATACCCCATAAAAGGGGAACAAAGAAAATAATGAATAAATATAAAACTACAAAATTAGCATAAATTTATTTCAAAAACGTTGAAAGAAAGTTGAAAAGACACCTACAAAAACACGTGTTTAGAATTTCGATCAAAAAAAAATTTTATAAAAAATTCATTTAAATTTTTTTCAAATTTTTAATTATTTAAATTTTAATTTTTATTAAAAAACGTTTTATGTTTTAACTAAATCTTTTGATTAATAAAAATTTATGATTTTATTAGAAAATTAATTAAAATTTAATGTCTTATTGTGTTATGGCTAATTTAGTTGATGATTCTTTAATAGCAGACAATTAGTAGTAAAAAAAATAAAACTGACTACGAAACGTTAAAGTCAAATAAAAAAGAAACTTTAATGACATTAAAACAGAAATATTAGGGAGGGATCCAATTAATGAAGCTTAAAAAAGAGACAATGGACTACGTTATAAATGATAAAAATATTAGTTTAGATAACGTTATAGGCAAAATTTTAGTCAAGTCAATAAACTACGTTATATACGTGATTATTGTGTAGCCTAGAGATTACATTAAAGTTGAGACAATAGTCTAAACTATTGATTACGTTTTATATGAGACAATGATCTAGCCTATAGAGCGAAACTGTAGTCTAGACTATGGATTATTTTCTATAGATAAGAGATAGAAGAGACAATAGTCTTAGACAATAGGTAACCATATAGTTGAGCCTTTAATCTAGACTAAAGTTTACGATATAATCGAGACCATAGTCTAGACTATGGATTACACTATGACTGTAGTTTAGTCTATAAAATACATTAAAGACGTGACCGTAGTCTATACTTTAGATTACGTTATAGATGAGACAATCTAAGCTATTGATTACGTTATATAATAAGGACTATATATTACGATA
>PYHX02000270.1:0-21296 GCA_004302925.2 Cochliomyia hominivorax | reverse complement strand
TAGTCTAGACTATAAAGGATCTATAGCTAGACTATATAAGGGATCTATAGTCTAGACTATAAAGGGATCTATAGTCTAGACTATAAAGGGATCTATGTCTAGACTATAAAGGGATCTATAGTCTAGACTATAAACTGATCTATAGTCTATAGACTATAATGATCTATAGTCTATAGACTATAAACTGATCTATAGTCTATAGACTATAAACTGATCTATAGTCTATAGACTATAAACTGATCTATAGTCTAGACTATAAAGATCTATAGTCTAGACTATAAAGGGATCTATAGTCTAGACTATAAAGGGATTATAGTCTAGACTATAAACTGATCTATTAGTCTAGACTATAAACTGATCTATAGTCTATAGACTATAAACTGATCTATAGTCTATAGACTATAAACTGATCTATAGTCTATAGACTATAAACTGATCTATAGTCTATAGACTATAAACTGTTCCGTGGTTCTTTAGTCTATGAATAAGTTTAAAAAGAAGATAATAAAACCCTGCTGAAAGGCATTCAGATAAGTAGGTACGATCTTAATCATGGTATTTCTGGAAATAATGGTTTGGATAGACGCTAAATGGGCTGACGGTTGTGTATTCTGGGACTTCAGTAACGTAGAGTGAAATTTTACGGAAATGGCTTCCAGGCTAATTGCCACAACTGCCTCCGTCCCGTTAAAACTTGGCAGGTCTAAGGTACGTTCGATAATTGTCGCCGTTAGGTTGGTGGTACAGGTTCGGATGTAATTTTTCCCCGATTAACGCGATCTGGCTCTGGTTTGGGTCTTGTCAACCCTCGCATGGCTCACTGCTTGCAAAGATAACCATGGGATCACAACGCGACTGTACAACGATTTGAGATAGCGGCTTTGAGTTGGGAAATAGAAAAGATAATGAAATCAACCAAAACAATCAAACTGGAGCAGATCTACAGGTGAAGCAGATAACCCTTTAAATAAAGTGTGTTTACGGCAAGAAACCGAAAACGAAAACAGAGCAAATAGTAGAAGAAAATTGCAGAAAATGTCGGCTCTGACGCATTTAGCGACTTGGAGACCTTATATCTTCCTGATGGATTTTGTAAAAGAAGAATAATGTACACCACAGTATAAGGAGCAAGTTCGAAAATAAGGTGGAATTACGAGGCATGATGTATTGCAAGAAAAAAAGGAAGATTCCCTTAGGAAACAGGAGCAGGCAACTCAAATGTCACCGGGCGTTTCAAAAAGTAGCTCAATGACTATAAAAAGACTAGGACCTCAGTGAGGATATTCCCAGAATGACGCCAAATAAGAGAAAAACAATCGACGGAACCAAGGGAGGTACCAATTGATAACAAGACTTCGAAATTTCAACACTGCCCGTATGGACGAAAGTTAAAAGCAGAAAGTCGTTACCGAGAAAGAAGAATAGGCCAAATGCATTGATTATTGCAGCGAACGAGAGTCTACATATGCAGATATTCTCAGGAAGATAAAATCAGACTCTAAATAGTCTAAGAGAATTCGTAGAACTCAGAAAGGAGAGTTGATTTAGAGATGAAGAGTACCAGCAATGAACAGACTGGAAAATCAACGAACTGGTAGGAAAACTTTAGAAGGGAAGCCGAAATTCGATCTAAAATTAGCGAGACTCTCATCGAGTGTAGAGATCTGGATGAGATAAAACAGCTAGGATATATGCATGGCACTAAAGGAGCAGTTTGAAATCACTAACTTGGAGGAAAGTGTGTGAAAAATATTCGCAAAGCCTATGGAGGTACTCAAATAGCAAAATTTGTCTACTGGATGCAGTCGCCCTAAAAGTGCTGGAAGTGGGAAAATAAAGGTCGGATGGACAGTATGTAGGGTGCGAGAGCCAGTAGTACTCAAGAAATGTTTTTAGGTGTTTGGAATATGGACACATAGCCGGAGATTGTAAAAGTGCAGTAGACAATCAAGACTATGCCGTAAATGTGGTGTAGCGGGTCACATTGCAGGATTTGCACAGCGAACCCGAAATGTATGTGCGCGACAACGGGGAGACAGAAATTGAACATATAGCGGGTAGTGGCAAATGTCCGGTAATTAGGAAAGCACTTAGCCTCAATAAAGATGAAGATCATCCAGCTGAATTGAATCATTGCGCAGCGGCTCAGGACCTACTCAGTCAGACAATTCGTGAAATAGTCTATAGACTATAAACTGTTCTATAGTCTATAGACTATAACTGTTCTATAGTCTATAGACTATAAACTGTTCTATAGTCTATAGACTATAACTGTTCTATAGTCTATGACTATAAACTGTTCTATAGTCTATAGACTATTAACTGTTCTATAGTCTATAGACTATAAATGTTATAGTCTATAGACTATAAACTGTTCTATAGTCTATAGACTATAACTGTTCTATAGTCTATAGACTATAAACTGTTTATAGTCTATAGACTATAAACTGTTCTATAGTCTATAGACTATAACTGTTCTATAGTCTATAGACTATAAACTGTTCTATAGTCTATAGACTATAAACTGTTCTAATAGTCTATAGACTATAAACTGTTCTATAGTAGTATAGACTATAAACTGTTCTATAGTCTATAGACTATAAACTGTTCTATAGTCTATAGACTATAAACTGTTCTATGTCTATAGACTATAAACTGTTCTTAGTTATAGACTATAAACTGTTCTATAGTCTATAGACTATAAAGTGATCTATAGTCTAGACTATAGTGATCTATATTCTGGACTATAAACTGTTCTATAGTCTAGACTATACTGTTTTATAGTCTATAGACTATAAAGTAATCTATAGTCTATAGACTATAAAGTGATCTATAGTCTATAGACTATAAAGTGATCTATAGTCTATAGACTATAAAGTGATCTATAGTCTATAGAACTATAAATGATCTATAGTCTATAGACTATAAAGTGATCTATAGTCTAGACTATAAACTGATCTATAGTCTATAGACTATAAAGTGATCTATAGTCTATAGACTATAAAGTATCTATAGTCTATAGACTATAAATGATCTATAGTCTATAGACTATAAAGTGATCTATAGTCTATAGACTATAAAGTGATCTATAGTCTATAGACTATAAGTGATCTATAGTCTATCGACTATAAAGTGATCTATAGTCTATAGACTATAAAGTGATCTATAGGTCTATAGACTATAAAGTGATCTATAGTCTATAGACTATAAAGTGATCTATAGTCTATAGACTATAAAGTATCTATAGTCTATAGACTATAAACTTTTCTATAGTCTATAGACTATAAACTGTTCTATAGTCTATAGACTATAACTTTCTATAGTATAGACTATAAACTGTCTATAGTCTATAGACTATAAACTGTTCTATAGTCTATAGACTATAAACTGTTCTATAGTCTATAGACTATAAACTGTTCTATAGTCTATAGACTATAAACTGTTCTATAGTCTATAGACTATAAACTGTTCTATAGTCTATAGACTACTGTTTTATAGTCTATAGACTATAAACTGTTCTATAGTCTATAGACTATAAACTGTTCTATAGTCTATAGACTATAAACTGTTCTATAGTCTATAGACTATAAACTGTTCTATAGTCTATAGACTATAAACTGTTCTATAGTTATAGACTATAATGTTCTATAGTCTATAGACTATAAATGTTTATAGTCTATAGACTATAAACTGTTCTATAGTCTATAGACTATAAACTGTTCTATAGTCTATAGACTATAAACTTTCTATAGTCTATAGACTATAAACTGTTCTATAGTCTATAGACTAAAAACTGTTCTATAGTCTATAGACTATAAAGTGATCTATAGTCTAGACTATAAAGTGATCTATATTCTGGACTATAACTGTTCTATAGTCTAGACTATAAACTGTTTTATAGTCTATAGACTAAAGTAATCTATAGTCTATAGACTATAAGTGATCTATGTCTATAGACTATAAAGTGATCTATGTCTATAGACTATAAAGTGATCTATTAGTCTATAGACTATAAAGGTGATCTATAGTCTATAGACTATAAAGTGATATATAGTCTAGACTATAAACTGATCTATAGTCTATAGACTATAAAGTGATATAGTCTATAGACTATAAAGTGATCTATAGTCTATAGACTATAAAGTGATCTATAGTCTATAGACTATAAAGTGATCTATAGTCTATAGACTATAAAGTGATCTTAGTCTATAGACTATAAAGTGATCTATAGTCTATAACTATAAAGTGATCTATATGTCTATAGACTATAAAGTATCTATAGTCTATAGACTATAAAGTGATTATAAGTCTATAGACTATAAAGTGATCTATAGTCTATAGACTATAAAGTGATCTATAGTCTATAGACTATAAAGTGATCTATAGTCTAGACTATAAAGTGATCTATAGTCTAGACTATAAAGTGATCTATAGTCTAGACTATAAAGTGATCTATAGTCTAGACTATAAAGTGATCTATAGTCTAGACTATAAAAGTGATCTATAGTCTAGACTATAAACTGATCTATAGTCTAGACTATAAACTGATCTATAGTCTGGTCCATGAACTGATCTTTTGTCTCGATTTAAACTGTTCTATAGTCGAAATTAGAAAAGATTTTCTATCGCTTACACTTTTTTACTAGATCCCTGAATCAAAAGACCAGATCCCCTAGATTGTTACAACCCTTTGAGACTTTTATATTTATAACTTTTCAAAAAATATTCGCATGATGCATTAAAACTGAAACAAATTGATTGACCAACCGATTTAAATGACAACGATTAAAGTCAACAAATTGATAGACAACGAGACTGAGGAGACAGAAAACAGAAAGACAGACAACCTTTTGGTAAATTTATATTTTATTAAAATGTAAAGCGATACAATTAGAAGAGAATCACACACAATTAAAATAAAATTTACAACAAAAAAATCACACAAAAACCGAAACCGATATATTCCTAAGAATTTAAGACACATTGAAGCGATTGTGTGAACTGAATAAAGTTGGAAAAAATAAGAACGAAAAATAAATATTTTTCATCGGAAAGGGTGGGACGTGTTCACCATTATCTTCTCACAGTGTAAAAATATAAATACGAAATGAAAAAAGTCATAGTTAAATCATGATAATTTTTATTTTTAATTAATTTTGATTTTAATATTTTGATTGTTGTCCACAGCAAATGTTGGATTTTTCGCATTTTTTGTGAAAATAAATCATAAATCATTTCAAGCGATTCATTTCAGTTTATTTTATCCATTTTGGATTATTTATGACTGATTTTTAAGTAGCCTTTTAAAATATAATAATATTTCACACTTGCTTGCGGCATATTTATGGACTTACTACTTACAGACTTGTCCAGAGGGTTTGATCATTTTCACACAAACTGGATCATTTCGTTCGATCGTTCATTTTGTTGTCTTGTTGCTTTTTAACCGCCTCATTTGTTGCCAACGATTTGCGAGTCATATAAAATTTATGACTCCATCTCTTATTTTGTTAGATTGAGTTTTATTTTATTTTAATGTCATTTATTTATTTTATGTCGTACTAATTGATAAGTCGTTTTATTTTGTAAATTTTATTATTTTATTTAAGTCATTTGAAGTGGTTCATAACATTTTGTATGAAATATTTTACTTGTTAGAAAAAAAATATTTTATACATGTAAGGGAAGGATCCTTAATTTCAGAGAAAAAATTTCATTTTTAAAAGCAACATTCTATGAATTGACTATTGATCTATCATTTAGACTACAAACTAATCTTTAGTTTAAATATAAAATGCTATAACTAATGTATGTGAAGATAAATACGTATTTAACTAGCACAGACAAAAACCAATTTTTAACAGAGCTGATTTTGCAGTTAACAGCGCGCTTTAAGCATTTAACAGAATTTCTTAAACGACTAGTGTACTAAATGGACAATGTGAGCAACAGAACCATGTTCAAACATTTATATAGGAAATGGCTCTCCAAGTGCTAGCCATTGGTCCATAACACAAACTACCAAATATAATTGGTATGCAAATCGCTCTTTTAAAATATCAAATTATTTAACATTTTTTGGAAGGATTGGTCGTATGGAAAAATGGTGCGTGGTACACTATAAACGCTTATAGGTATATAGTCCTAGGTACTCCTAATGGGACACGCTTAGTGGGATATCTGAATAATTTTGGAATTTGAGAAAAATCGAGTTGAAAATCTGAAATTTTCTCGAGAGATTTGTGAACCTATATGTCCTGAACGTGTACCACGTCTATTTTTCAACATGGTTCACAAATCCTCTCGAGAAATTCAAGATTTCAACTCGATTTTTCTCAAATTCCAAAATTATTTCAGATATCCCACTAAGCGTGATCCATTAGGAGTACCTAGGACTATCATACCTATATAGCGTGATATGTGTACCACGCACCATTTTTCCATACTGACCACATCAATATTGTCAATTTATAGAAAATTTTCAAAATCACTTTTTCAAAAAATAATTAAAATTATTGGAATTTTTCACCTTCACTATTATAGATCTATTAAAGACCCTTGGAGTACCATTTCTATATGTCTGGAACGTGTACCACTTCTATTTTTCCCAATGGTTCACAAATCCTCTCGAGAATTTCAAGATTTTTCAACTCGATTTTCTCAAATTCCAAAATTATTTCAGATATCCTACTAAGCGTGCTCCATTAGGAGTACTAGGACTATCATACCTATATAGCGTGATATGTGTACACGCACCATTTTCCATACTGACCAATCCTTCCAAAAAATGTTAAGTAATTTCATATTTTTAAAAGAGCGATATTTGCATACCAATTATATTTTTGGTAGTTTGTTGTTATGGACCAATGGCTAGCCTGAAGAGGCCATTTCCATGATATAAGTGTTTGAACATGGTTCTGTGGCTCACATTGTCCATTTTAGTAACTAGTCATTTTAAGAATTCTGTTTTAATGCTTAACAGCGGCTGTATAACTGCAAAATCAGCTCTGTTAAAAAATGTGGTTTTTGTCTGTGCTAGTTAAATACGTATTTATCTTCACATTACATTATAAACTAACTTATAATCTAGACTAGAAACATAACATTATGAACTGATCTACGTCTAGACCACAAACTGATCTACAGTCTAGACACAAACTGATCTACAGTCAAGACCACAAACTGATCTAGAGTCTAGACCATAAACTGATCTACAGTCTAGACCACAAACTGATCTACAGTCTAGACCACAAACTGATCTACAGTCTAGACCACAAACCGATCTACAATCTAGACCACAAACTGATCTACAGTCAAGACCACAAATTGATCTACAGTCTAGACCATAAACTGACCACAAACTGATCTACAGTCTACACCACAAAACTGATCTACCAGTCTAGACCACAAACTGATCTACAGTCTAGACCATAAACTGACCACAAACTGATCTACAGTCTACACCACAAACTGATCTACAGTCTAGACCACAACCGATCTACAGTCTAGACACAAACTGATCTACAGTCTAACCACAAACTGATCTACAGTCTAGACCACAAACTGATCTAAAGTCTAACCACAAACTGATCTACAGTCTAGACCACAAACTGATCTACAGTCTAGACCACAAACTGATCTACAGTCTAAGACCACAAACTGAATCTACAGTCTAGACCACAAACTGATCTACAGTCTAGACCACAAACTGATCTACAGTCTAGACCATAAACTGACCACAAACTGATCTACAGTCTACAACCACAAACTGATCTACAGTCTAGACCACAAACCGATCTACAGTCTAGACCACAAACTGATCTACAGTCCTATACCACAAACTGATCTACAGTCTAGACCACAAACTGATCTAAAGTCTAAACCACAAACTGATCTACAGTCTAGACCACAAACTGATCTACAGTCTAGACCACAAACTGATCTACAGTCTAGACCACAAACTGATTCTACAGTCTAGACCACAAACTGATCTTAAGTCTAGACCACAAACTGATCTACAGTCTAGACCACAAACTGATCTAAAGTCTAGACCACAAACTGATCTACAGTCTAGACCACAAACTGATCTACAGTCTAGACCACAAACTGATCTACAGTCTAGACCACAAACTGATCTACAGTCTAGACCACAAACTGTTCTACAGTCTAGACCATAAACCGATCTACAGTCTAGACCACAAACTGATCTACAGTCTAGACCACAAACTGATCTACAGTCTAGACACAAACTGATCTACAGTCTAGACCACAAACTGATCTACAGTCTAGACCACAAACTGATCTACAGTCTAGACCACAAAACTGATCTACAGTCTAGACCATAAACCGATCTACAGTCTAGACCATAAACCGATCTACAGTCTAGACCATAAACCGATCTACAGTCTAGACCACAAACTGATCTACAGTCTAGACCACAAACTGATCTACAGTCTAGACCACAAACTGATCTACAGTCTAGACCATAAACCGATCTACAGTCTAGACCATAAACCGATCTACAGTCTAGACCATAAACCGATCTACAGTCTAGACCACAAACTCATTTATAATCTAAATTATAAACTGATTTATAGTCTGGACTTTAAAGTGATCTATATTTTAGACTATAAACTGATCTGTAGTATAGTTTGTAAACCAATCTTTAGTCTAGACTAATCTGAAGGGTTATATAATCCAGATTCTTTGATATATGATCGCTTTCTATTTCCACATTTCATTATATGTAATCAAATAAAAATCAATTCTACCGAAGAGTACCGAACAAATTGATCGAGTCATAATTATCATCCCTTGAAAATCTATAATTATATATGTTTGTACTTTTTAATTCTTTCCTCGAATTCAAAATATTTATTTTTATTATTTCTTGATTTTTTTCTAAATTTTCAGAATTCAGAATGTGCCGCCAAAGTGGGTGAATGTGATGAGACTAAGGGACGGCCAGTATGTGGCACCGATGGTCAAACATATCCCACACGTTGCCATTTATTACGAGTACAATGTAAAGGTCATCCAGTAAGCATAAGATATCGGGGACACTGCAAAGGTATATTAACACTCAAAACAACCTTAATAAGTCTTTAGATCAATTAACCAAAAAAATCTCTTCTCATATAGCTTGTAATGTGGCACGAGAATATGCTCTCAAACATCGCAATAAGAATCCATTAAAATTTATACCGCGCTGTAAAAAAGATGGCACCTATGCACCCATACAATGTATCTCAGATAGTGGATGTTGGTGTAGGCGATTATACGGGTACAACCCATAGATAATACAACAGTACGAACTGTAGACGTCCTAAGTGTAGAGAATATAATAAGGGTTATATAAGACGTTCCCCGTCACGCAATTCAAGTGGCAATAGAAAGAGATCTTGTACACAAGATGATCGTGCTACATTTAATACAAATCTCATTGGACTCTTTCACAATGAATATATAAGAATTGGTTTGTCGATGAATAGAAATCATAAAATGGATACATTTAAACCGACTTTAGATGAGGCGGAGGTATTGAATTGGAAATTTAATGATTTGGATGAGAATAAAAATCAAATGTTGGATAAAAATGAGTTTCGTGAATTGAAGAAATTAGTGAAAAGGGTGAGTTTTTTCTCTCTCTCTTTTTTCCTTTCTTTTTTTCTTCTTCTAAGAAGAAGAGAGGAGGGAAAGGTGAATTGATGGAATTATGATAATAATAATCTTTTGTTAGGCGGTTAAACCAAGACGTTGTGGACGTGCTTTTGGTAAATTTTGTGATGTTGACAGTGATGCCCGTTTAACACGAGTGGAATGGAATAGTTGTCTCTCCAAGGATGGTATTAACAGTAAGTTTTTTTGTTTAAATTATTTTCCTAACTAAAATTTCTTTTTTTTTTCTTTAAAAAAAATCAATAAAATCTTACGATTTTAAAGATTAAAGAAAGAAGAAAAATTAATAGAAAATTAATAGAAAGAAAAACTAAATTTGCATGTTTCTAATGGTAATAAAATTGGCTTTTTTAACTATTTTCAAAATCTCACCCAAAACCATAAACAAAAACAAAAACTCAAAATTTTGTATTGAAAATTTTAAACTAAAAAATTAATCCAGGACATTTAATAAATACGGGACAAAAACATAATAACACCAAACATCGTAAAAAAAATCATCATATTTTACAACAACAACTATACAACACCAACACGGCCTATAATCATCTAACTGCCTCTGATCCCAATAACTCCAACCATCACAATCACCACCACTACCACCACCATCCACCATATCCTTTCACCACAACCACTACCACAACCACTACCACCACCAACAATAACAATAATAATAATAATAATAATTATAATCAAAATTCGTTATCTAATCAAAATCATTTAAATTCACAACAACATCATAACAATAATAAACATCAAAATCGTTTACGTCCAGATTCTTATGAAAACGAAAGTTCACCAGCCGATGATGAGGACGACGATGATAACAATAATAATAGTCATTTAGCTGAAGATCCTGATGATTATGAGGATATTGATGATGATCATATGACGTCAAATAATTCACCAACAACATTTCCATCTATCAATAGTACGTACTTTACTCTTGCATGTCAAAAACTTAAAAAAAAACTTAAAAAACAAATAATAATAAATATATTTTTTTATTTAAAATTAAATATTTTTTAGAGAAACAAAAAAAAATAATTTAATTTAATTTTAAAGAAAAAAATATGTTGAAACACAAAAAAAATGAAAATGTTGCATGGCATGTGTCTTAAATGGGGTTGTTTTAATAATTGAAATTTGTTTTTAAAAATTTTGGGAATCTTTTTCTAGTTTTAAGCACCAGCGCTACAGTAGACCACAGACCGACAGATGTTGAGCCAGATTATGCGGCATGTTTTGCTGATCGCAAAGATGCCCTCAATCAAAATGAAGAAAATCTAAAGGTAAGAAAAAGAATTAGTTACCGTGCTATACTCTAGTCCATAAATTGGCAAATATTCTAGATTTAAAACAGATTTAGAGTCTTCACTATCTTAACTGATCTCCAGTTGAGGCAATAAGCAAAATTTTTGGGGGAAACGGATTTAAATGCAATAAGAGAACTGATGACATGGGAAATGAATTGAATTAAATCTGAACTAGAACTGCAGTAGAACTGAACTAGAACTAAACTAGAACTGTAGTAGAACTAAACTAGAACTGAATTAAAGCGGAACAAGAACTGAACTAGAACTGTAATAGAACTAAACTAGAACTGAACTAGAACTGAACAAGAACTGAACTAGAACTGAACAAGAACTGAGCAAGAACTTAACTAGAACTGTAGTAGAACTAAACTAGAACTGTAGTAGAACTAAACTAGAACTGAACTAGAACTGAACAAGAACTGAACAAGAACTGAACTTGAACTGAACTAGAACTGAACTAGAACTGTAGTAGAACTAAACTAGAACTGAACTAGAACTGAACAATAACTGAGCAAGAACTTAACTAGAACTAAACTAGAACTGAACAAGAACTGAACTAGAACTGTAGTAGAACTGAACAAGAACTGAACAAGAACTGAACAAGAACTGAACTAGAACTGAAGTAGAACTGAACAAGAACTGAGCAAGAACTTAACTAGAACTAAACTAGAACTGAACAAGAACTGAACAAGAACTGAACTAGAACTGAACTAGAACTGTAGTAGAACTGAACTAGAACTGTAGTAGAACTGAACTAGAACTGAACAAGAACTGAACTAGAACTGTAGTAGAACTAAACTAGAACTGAACTAGAACTGAACAAGAACTGAACTAGAACTGTAGTAGAACTAAACTAGAACTGAACTAGAACTGAACAAGAACTGAACAAGAACTGAGCAAGAACTAAACTAGAACTGAACTAGAACTTAACTAAAACTGAACTAGAACTGTAGTAGAACTAAACTTGAACTGAACTAGAACTGAACTAGAACTGAATTATAACTAAACTATAACTCAACTAGAACTGATCTATAGTGTAAACTATATACTGAGCTATAGCCTAGATTATAGAGTGATCTATTGTCTGGACTATAATCTAGACTATAAACCCAACTCTCGTAAAAATCTGCTCGACAACGCATCAATAATAATTTTTTTTTTTTTGCTTAAAAAATTAATAAAAAATTTTTTTATTTCTTCGTATTCGAAAATAATTTACAATCACCCATTTATTCCCTTCCCTTTTGCAGAATGGTAAAAAAGTCGGTCATGTTCCACTCTGTACACCAGATGGTCGTTTTCAAAGAGTTCAATGTTACGATTCGATATGTTGGTGTGCCAATGAAGACACAGGAGAGATACTAAATGGTACCATTGTGAAAAATCGTATACCACAATGTGTGGCAAGAGCCATGAAAGGATGTCCGAATGATGTGAAAATCGTATTTCTCAAAGAACTTAAAGAGTTTTTAAAAACTAAATTGATAGCGGTATCAAATGAAGGGTGAGTTAACAGACAAACTCTTTCTAGAAAATAAAATATTAATATTGATTTACTATTCCTTTCCAGAAATACGAATAACAGTCAATGGAGTTCAGAGGATGAACGCATTGCTGCCTTAAGTTTTGTGATATTAGATAAGAATAAAAATAAAGCTTGGGAACGTAAAGAATGGAAAACATTTAGAGAACTAGTTACCAATAATAAGTATGTTCCAACAAAAAAAAAAAAAAAAAAAAAAAAAAAAATATTTATATATATATATATATATATATATATATATATATATATATATATATATATATATATATATATATATATATATATATATATATATATATATATATATATATAAAAGAATTTTTATTAAAATTTATTTATTTCCTTTAGAAATTTGCGACGTTGTGGCCGCAAAATGCCTAAATATTGTGATGTTAATAATGATAAGAAAGTTACTTTAAGTGAATGGCGCAGTTGTCTACAAACTCAAAGAGTAGAATCTAATGCCCAACCAGATTTTAAGCCACCCCATCATTTATTATCAAGTAAGTTGGAGAATCTCTCCACCACCACAGTTGTGTAGAGGGTTGAAAGAATCATCTTAGACCCCATAATGTATGCATATATATTCTTGCATCAAATCAAAATCTGAATCTTTTTAGCTATGTCCGCTTGTCTGTCCGTATTTCTTATGTGGGCACACATCAGAAAGATGTGATGCAATGAAATTTGGCCTGTATATTTGCTATAGTCCTGAGAAGTTTCTTTTTAAAAATCAGCAAAATCGGTTCAGTATATTAATATATATAAATAGATATCTAAGGTAACTTCTAATTTCAAATAAAGATCTTTCGTTAAGTTGCTAATAGTCCTGAGAAGTTTCCTATTTCAAACCAGTAAAAAATCGAATCAGTATATTAAAAGATATAGACCGATATCTGAGACAAGTTCAAATGAACTCTTAAGTAAAAATGTCAGTCAATAAATTAGAATGAAATTTTGTAATTAAAATATACGTTATTCATTACCATTCCAAAAGTTATCGAAATCGGTTCAGATTAAAAACAAGTTATAGCCAAAAATATAACAAATTTTTAAGACTCATTAAGTGTTTCATCTTATATTTAAGAAAAACTTTTATGTATAGCATACTTTTGTGAGTGTATGTGTGAGTGTGTATGTATGAAACATAATGTATTTACTTCACACTCAATTGTGATTTGGCATAGCCGAATATAACATTCTTATTTTATTTAATTTCTCTTTATAAATTTTCAATTTTTATTAATTTCAGATGACTCTTCCCTCTCAAAACCTCCTAAACTTAATGGAACAAATCCCTTAACAATTTATTTAACTTAGTTTTTAAATAATAAATTAACTTTTATTTAATTTTGGATTCCAAAAAAAAATTTGATTAAAAATTTTATGGAAATTTTTTTGAATTTATAATAAATTTCCTGGAAAATCTGTTGATTTTTATAGAAAACGATTTAAAATCGTTATTTATAAGATTTCAAAATATTTTATGTTTCTATTATTTTAATTGTTGAAAAAAAGTGCCATGTTGCAAGTTATATATATTTTTTTGTATTTAAAAAATTTATATCATAAATAATTTTAAAGTTTTTAATTGTATTTGTATTTTAAATGGAAAATTTTGTTTTTTTGAAAAATAATTAAAATATTTTTTGTTTTTTTTTTTTTTTTCAATAACTGAGATTATTAAGTTGAAAACTTGAATTTATTTCTATTCAGTTTATTTAAAATTATTTCTTGTAATTGTTTAATTATTATTATTATTATCATTCCTGTAAATATTTATGCTATTAGGTTTTTTTTTAGTTTTTATATTTATATATAATTTCCTTTTTTAAGAAAAAAAAATTATAATTTAAGTTTTATGAAATAAGTTTTTAAATTTATAATGTAATTTTTAATATTAGAATTGTAAATTAAATTGTAAAAATAATATTAACTTTAAAAATAATAAAAAAAGACCGTAATTTTTAACTTACCCCAGTGTTTTCTAAATAAAAGTTTTATTGAAAAACATCAATTGTATTACTTTCAATAAAATAAATTCAAAACGTTTTACAACACTGTTAAAAAATGTAAACATAAATAAATGATCTCTCTCTCTCCCACCCTTGTTATTATTTACACCATCATTTCATACATTCTCTCAAAATTAATCCCATGAAAATGTTTCTTAATTATTTATTAAATTTCAATTTTATTTATAAATTATTATTATTATTATTATTATTATTATTATTATTATTATTATTATTTAATCATTTTTATAAAATAATTTGTGAGCACTTAACTAAATTCTCTGTAGTCATTTTAGAACACTGTTAATTTTTCTTATTAATATTTCAATATTTTTCAACACTATTTTTAAGCAACACAACACACACACACACACATTCTTCCTGAGATAATAAATTGCATTTTTCTTATGTTTATTTAACGTAGAAATAACTATTTTTTCTTATTTTTCCTTTGCAATATTTATTCATTATTATTTAAATTATTAATTTAATGTATTTAATATATCATTAATCACTTTAAAGTACTTTTTTCGATATACACCACGGAGCAACTTTTATTATTAACTTAACGGCGCGAAATTTATGAAAGTAACTAAATTCAAGGATGCCAGATGTAAAGAATTTGTTAAGTATTTGTAATTACCATATGAGAGAAGTCAATTTTTTGAAATAACGAAAAAGGGATTAAGGTCCAATAAGGGAATTGATGAATTTATATTGTCGAAAATATCAGAAACGTTAGAACTGAACTAGAACTAATGAAATTAAAGTTTCGGTAAATTAAGAAACGCTATAATTGAACAAGAACTGAATTAGAACTAAACTAGAGCAGAATTAAGACATAACTAGAACTCAGATAAACTAGAAACTGAACTATTATTAAAAAGTAGAATCTAAACTGGAATAAGAACTAGAATTTAAACTTTAATACGAACTAGCATCCAAGATAGAATCTGAACGAGAATAAGAACTAGAATCTGAACTAAAATCTAAAGTAGAATATGAACTAGAATCTGAACTAAAGTCTGAACTAGAATCTGAATTAGAACCTGAAAACTGAACTAGAACTGAACTGGAACTGAATTAGAATCTGAAATAAATTAGAACTGAATTAGAACAAGAACTAAAATGAAACTCAATTAGAACTTAGAATTGAACTACAATCTGAACTAGAATTCAAACAAGAATCTCAACTAGAATAGGAACTAGAATCCGAACCAGAAATGAAATAGAACTAGACTTGAATCTGAATTGGATGTGAACTGAAACTGGACTAGTACTGAACTAAACACTAAAACCTAAAGTAGACTATAAAACGGGAATTAATCTCTTAACGTGGCAACATTGCCAAGTCTAAGCATTTTTGGCGGGATTTTGACAAGATTTCCTCTACGATTCAATTTAATTGTTTTCGAAAAGATGGTCTTTTCCTTAAAAATATAGTTCTTTTAATATTATTCATGATTTGATTACACCGAAAAATAAGATCCTTTTTTGGAATCTTATAATACCTAAGAAAAGTCTTTGATACGTGATCTTAAGGACAAATATTGCAAATAACTACAAACCTAAGAAGTCGGTTAACCAAAAGCTTCCAGCACTTTGCTTTTGCTAAAGAAAATAAACCCAGATTTTTTTAGATTTTATTTTATATTAATTTATTGTTTTAAATAAAAAAATACTTTTAATTTGAATACAAAATATATTAATTCTAAAAATTAAATTATAAATTATTTTATTTTACCCAAATTCCCCTCAACTCCATCGCTGACTTTAATTTTCAATAAAAATTTCGCTAAATAAACAAATAAAACTAAAACCAAAGTAGTCACTTGCATTATAACAAAATGCGATATAGAAGAGCCAATTTCTAGCCAAGATCCTTGATTTTTTACTAAAAACAAAAAATTCAAACCCATCAAATCGCAAACAATTAAAAGACAAATAAATATTTGTTTTTGAAATTTTAAAGCTAAAGGCGATAAAGCAAATAAAATGGAAATTATAAGTAAAATGGGAATAATTAATTTTAATATGACCAAAAACATGATAACGAAGGGGGAAAATTTAGATAAGAAGCAGCGTATAATATTAGGATCGAAAGAGCTAACAGAGGCGATATTACCGGTGCCAAAAAAGGAAAAGAAAGTATAAAGTAAAATAATAAAGGCTAAACGAAAACAAAGGGCCAGGGGTAACGATGGTGGGCTTAAGGACAGAGGATTATAAGAGCTGTAGGATTTTGAAGAGTCTAGAGTTAATAATAATTCTGAAACTAGAAATAAAATGAACAAGGCCTCATAGGAGGTGCAAAACAGACAATAAAGTGTTGTTAAGAGAAAAATTAATTTCTCCAAACGTTGTTTTACAGATAAGTGACAAGGTTTCACTAAAGAAAACAACACATAGAAAAGATAAACCCAAGATATAAGATGGGATATAACACTTACGCCCTTTTGATGGGAATGCAAATAACTGCATAATACAGCATTTAATAAAACGATAAAACCAATTAGTTTATCTAAAAAATTAATAGAATGTTTAACTAAAAATGGCCTTAATAAGGTCACAAAAATACCTAAATATAATAAAATATTATTGGAATAACCTACGGAAATCGGCAGTAGAGGAAATACGCATAAAACTATCGATAAAATAAAACTTATATAAAATTTAAGTTTTTGTTGTAAAAATTCAGATGTTAGTTTATCCTGTAAAGTAAATACTAGGAAACCCATAGAAATAGCTCGTCTATCGAAGAACGTATAAACTAAAAGTTCAGAACATAAGATTAATAATATTAAATGAATTTTTGATAGACCGAATTTACTATCGAATATGATGACAAAACCAGTTTGTGCTAAAAATAGTCCCGCCACCAGGAAAGGTAAAATTAGATATAAAGTTACAGTAACCTCTAAGTTTTGCAGGAAACAAAGCATTAACATTACAATTCCACCTGAGAATAATAACACAAATGTGTTCTTCCTCCTCAATTTATCCCTTTTAAATTCCCTTCCGGAAGCAGCTAAACTTTCCAATATTTTCAGTAAATATCCCAACCATAAAACAAAAGTAGTTGTTGTTGCTACCAACAAAACTCGTCGATAATAACCAAAATAATATTCTATTCCCTTCAAGGCGGAGTCCATAAGTTTATAACTTTCATTAATAGCTTCATCCTCTTTAACGTGTTCCTCATTTTGCTTGTTTAAATACTCTGCAATATTTAGATCCATTTTGAAATTTGGTAAAAATTTGCTTAATACACCTTTTTCATGTTCTGCTAAGAGTTTTTCATATTGTCGGTATAATTGTTGAGCATTTGCTGCTGTTGCATGTTTTAAATATGAATCTGAGACATTTAATACATCTCTGGGTAATATACCAAAGTTATTCATAGGTGTAGCTATGCCCACTAGAGCAGACATAATAGGGGTCATTTGTGCTTGCTCCATTTCATATAAGGAGGATATATTAAGTGGTGAATTGTAGGGTTTGTGTTTAATACCAGCTCCCCAGATGAAAAAGGGAGTTTCAGTTTCGAAAGTAGCTCCAGCACCGTGGGAACCTCGAAATTAAAAAAAATATCAAATAAAAAGTTTAAGATTTTTATAAAATCTGTTAAAGAACTGAACTAGAAATTGAACTAAAACTTTATTTTAACTCACCCGCATCTGTCATTCCATGATCGGAAGTTAACACATACGCCGTTCTACCATCCTTAAATGTTCTTTCAAATAACTCATACATTTCCTCAATACCACCATCAGTAAAATGTAAATTTTCCAAAAATAATTCTGTATTAGGTTTATGAACATGTCCCGCTGTATCTAAACCCAATAAGTGTAAGAAATATATTGTCTTATTTTCACTTAGCAAATCATCCTTTTTACGTTGTAGAAATTTTGCAACCTTTTCGAAAACCCATTTATCTAATACGTAAGTTTTTTCTTTACCAGAAAATCCAATTCATGATTGTAAGAATCAAAATATAAACGTTTTTCATCTTCTCGTGATAATCTCGAGAAAATGTGTTAGAACATCATTGGCACCCCACGCATAAGTTTTCTGACTTCTATTGAAGACAGTATCAAATTCTATGGGATTTTCTTTCCATCCACGCGTCACAGCTGAAGGATCTTCATATAGACCAGCTATAAGTGCTATATGACCCGGTCGGGATTCGGTGGGTACACGAGTTTTTGATATGCCATAAATACCTTTTTTGGTATCAATTAATCGTTTAATGTGAGGTACATTATCGAAGTTATTGTGATAAAATGATTCAGCTCTTAAACCATCGGTGACAAACAATACCAAACGTTTTGCAGGGGCTTCCAAAGGAATATCCTGATTGGGTTGTAGATTGGTAATGACCGGCGAACGAAAATATATTACAAATATGGAACCCAGTAGCAGGAAATGTATAATTATTGAGTAAATAATCCACATGGCAAAAGCATTTTAATAAAATTTAACTACTTTTTAAATAATTTAAGTGATTTTTTTTAAATTTTCCAAAATATTTTTTATTTTAATCGAATATTGATGATTTATTGTGACACTTTGTTTTGTTTTTATCTTTTCTATAAGAATTGTTGTTGTTTTTCTTAACTCTAACAGCTGATAATGTCAATTCTTCGTGAGAGAAAACAGTGTTGGAAAATGATATCTTCGCTTTATGTAGGTGTTGTAAAGTGTTTCAAAGCCATAAATGTCATTATTTGTCAGTTTCCTTACATTTTTAGCGCGTAAACGTTTGTAAGTAAAAAGTTTTGTGAAAATTTTAAAAAATTAAGTTTAAAGTGTAAATTCGATAAAGAAAAGTAGTTTAATTTTAAAGTTTTATGTGCGTTGGCATATGAAATATATAAAGTTTTTATCGGGCGTATGAAATTAAACACAAATTACGGTTTTTGAAAAAATGAGTAAATGAAGAAAATTTTTTTTAATCGATAGTGTTACCATATTGATAATATTAGTGCGGAGTTAGATGTTGTCGTATTAAAGCAAATGGAAATATTTGCATCTTGTATAAAGGTAATTATGTTTCCGGTGTTACCGTATTTCCTTGTCAAGAAATTGTATTAATTCGTTGCATATCCGGTTATTCGGTATTTCCGTTAACAGAATAAAATCATAAAATAATCATTCAAAATGATATAAAAACCAATAGAAATGCAATAAAATGTAAATAAAGTCCGTAATTATAAATGAAAGTGAGGAAAATCAAAAAGAGAAGTGAATCTTTATTTAATATATAAAAAAACAGTAAATAAAATATAAATAAAAAATATAGAAATAATGAAATATAAAAGATGTTTTTTTTTTTTAATAAAGTGAAGAGAAGAAAATAAAAAAGGAAAAAATAAATGAAAATTAGTGAAATTTAAAAATAAATTCATAATAATTAAAAATGAAAGAAAAAAATAAATATGTATAAAAAATAAGTGAAAAGAAAATAAAGCGAAAATTTAAATAAATAAGAAATATAAATGTAAAAAAGTGAATAAATTAAAAAGCTTATTAAAATATAAAATATGAAAAAAGTAAATAAATTAAAAAATAAAATCGTGATATAAAATAATACAAAATGGAATCGTAAAGATATTTTCTGTGTATGTTAAGGTATGTTATTATTGTTATTGTTATTATTATTATTATTATTATTATTATTATTATTATTATTTTATTTCAGTTTTACTCACGTTCTAAATTCAGTTACAGTTCAGTTCTGGTTCAGTTATATTTTAGTTCTTGTTCTATTCTAATTCAGTACTAGTTCAGTCCTAGTTCAATCCTAGTTCAGATTCTTGTTCCGATTTTAGTTCAGATTCTAGTTCCGATTCTAGTTCCGATTCTAATTCCGATTCTACATCAGATTCCGGTTCAGATTAAAATTTAGATAAAAAATCAGTTTCTAGTTCAGTTCAGGTTTAATTTTCAGTTTTCATTCAAAAAGTAGATTTTTCAGTTTTTTCTCTATATAATAAACACGATTATTATATTTTTTTTATTCTATTTAAATCCTTTTGATTTATTTCTAAAACTTTCGGTGAGTTTTCAGGTGTCTAGTGTTTAACAAGTGCTGTCTCTATTCATAAGTTGCTGCAATATTTAACGATAAATCTACTACAACATGATATTGATGGTATCAGATATAAGGCTTCTTCTTGGGGTGTCAACTTTGAGCGCTAAAAATGGCAGTGCTTTTTCTGCTACAAATGACTTTTATGCTCTTTTGTTTTAATCATTATTTAGTTCTTCAACAGAGTCTCCTTAAGTCTCTCAATAGCTGAAGAGGATCCTCCCTTTGGTTTTCCCTCTAGTAAACTATTTTCTTCTGCTGCTTTCAAGGCCTTGGCCTCTTCGATTTCTCTTTGTTTTTGAATTGTCTAAATTCGGTGGGTGTTAACATGCCCCTTAAAATGGTATCATAGGTAATATTGACCCCTTTGGTGGACATTTTCATATATAATTTCCAACATTCTCGTTCTTTTAGAGTGCGTACATAATGGGGGAATTCATAATCCTCTTCTAAAGTTTTATCGCTTAAATTTTGAACCAAGGAAGAGTTATTCTCATTGTTTTTATTGTTCTCCAAATTGTTTTCGTTTTCCTCGTTTACATCTCCTGAATTTGGTGTGGGCAGCATATCGTTATTTGATTTTTGTGTATTAAGAAATATGGATCCGGGAGGGGCTGTGGGAGGTCGATTGGATTTTATACGCTGAGCTAAAG
>PYHX02000269.1:0-36518 GCA_004302925.2 Cochliomyia hominivorax | reverse complement strand
CTTAATTCATGTTTTCTATAGCCTAGAATTAGAGGGGCAATTATTCTAGTAGCACAAAATTCAAGATCTATTTTTCCACGACTTCACCTCCCTTCAATGATACCGATAAACTGTCGAAAAATTTATTTACTGTGCGTTATAGTTGATGTAGTTTTTCATTAAGAATGTATGCAACTGTAATAATAAATACTCATTAATCACAGCATACTTTAAGGTAACATGTAATAATTATATTCACTAATATATGTTTGTATAATTCCGGGTAATAAAGAATGAAATATAATAAAAAACAAAAAGAATTATTACAAACGACAGCAGATAGTTATGAAATAAATCATTTTCAAAAAGATTCTGAATTCATTTATTGTGTGGAAATTATATCCTGTTTTAGTCTGGGATACAATAACAATATCCTTTAAATATATTATAAATTTATTTTATACCTTCTTTGGTACTCAAACTATTAAAAGTTAGTTCCTTTGTAAATTAAGATTGTTAAAACAGAAAATCTGAATCAAACGCAATTAGAAAGTACAGTCTCCCGTCTAAGAATATCCTTTTTTTAATTATTAATTTATAACACGTCATATTTTACTCCAACATATACCTAATACATTTTCTAAAATTTCGTTCTTTATTCACAGATTTGTTTTCAACTAAGTTGACAAGTTTTACCGGACTCAGTAGCTTTTCAAAACATCAGAATCTTTCTCTATTCAAGCTTCTGTGAAAAATAATATAAATAATATTAATCATACGCCACAAGAAGAAAGATATTAAAATAGTGAAGGATTTTTTTTAATAAAAATGTAACTAAGAAGTGAGATCGAAAAAAATGTTAACATACATATATGTAAAAAACGAAAACACTTATCTAACTTTTTTCGGAAACCCTTCCATAATGATGTTATGGTCCTACTTATCACTTTACTCGAACAGGTAGCTCATCTCCGTTAAAAATTCACTACACTTTTGAATACCTTTTTTGTGCTCTTTAATTCTTTTTTAATGAGAGCCCAATTACCACTCCACTGGCTGTAGCTCCAGGCATTTTAGAGAATTTGCCTCTTTATTGTTCTTATCCCACTCAAGGGCTTGTTACATAGAACAAATGGCAAATTAATCCAAAAATTGGTGGACACATTATGAATGAAGCTTTCTTTTTGCAAACATTAAATATCCATGCTCTGTCTTGGCCTCAAAATTTTTAGCAGCGTTTCTGTCAAAAACCTTTTTAACCTTCTTAATTTGAAATCTTTAACTTTGACTTGAGCTTTTCACCAAACTTAAGTTCCTCTATATTTTGGCTTTATATGGATCATTACATCTACCTTTCCATCAATGGTTCTCCTGGTACTGTCTAATAACATTGTAAACAATTTGAAGGCAGACAATTGAATACTTGTCCAATTTTTTGAAGGACCAAGCAGGATTTTGTTGAACATTTTTATTAATCACTTATTTTAATCAGATTAAGAAACATAATAGCTGACATGTTTTACAAAGGTAACGTGATTTAATAACAACAAATGATAATTGAGTTTAAAGTTTTAATGAAAAATATAATTTATTCAAAAGTTTTAGCTTTAAATCATCCCAAATATTAGACTTCCATTTAAACCAAAACAACGAATCATGTTAAAAAATTAAATTTAAAATATTGTTAAGCCCGTAGTCAAGACTTAAGTTTCTTTTCCTCTAAATAGTGTTCCTTTTGCCGTTTCCATTACCCACTTTTCATCTTCTCCCCTCTTTTCATAACCTTTTGATTTCATTTTCATTATATTTGTGTCAAATGTTATAATTTTTCTCTTAATTTATTTAAATTGTTTTACTAAAACAAAAAACATAACTTGCAACACCACAAACTTATTAAATGCTACAAACAACTACAATTACAAGAACAACAACTAAACAGGACACTTAAGTTTTAAAATTTCATTCACATATTATTATACCCTACACCACCACAGGTGGTGAAGAGGGTATATTTACCAAGACATTCCGTGTGTAATGCTTAGATGAAATTATCTAAGACTTCATAGTGTATATATATATAATCAAAATCTGAGACGATTGAGCTGTGTCCGTCTGTCTGTTGTTGGCACGTTCACATCCATAACAATTGACAGAAATTAATGAAATTTTGCCAAAGTTTCAAAATTGGTTCAGCATAATAAAGATATAGACCGATATCTAAGGCAACCTCTGTATTCAAGAGAAATAATACCACAAATTTACTTCATTTACTTCATGTACTTCATTACGATTCCAAAATTGTCAAAATCGCTTCAGTAAAAAAAGGAATTTATAGCCAAATATAACTAATTTATGATAAATTTTTTATTTCGTCTTGTGATTTAAGAAATTTTTTTCTACATTTTTATACGTATGTGAGTGGTATGTATGAGTTTATATGTTAAAAACAAAACGTACTTACTTCACATGCATTTGTGGTAGAGGGTATTGAAGATTCGACATAACCGAATAAAGCACTTCTTACTTGTTTCTTTTTCATACGTTCTCTACAAGAAGTTTTTTCTGAATTTTTCCCTTTTTCTGGAATTTCACAAAACATTTTAAAACTACTTGGTGGAAGTATTATTATTATTTTTTTTTGTTGTACTTTATTTAAAATAAATTCACAGCAATTTGTTGTTGTTACGAAAAAAATTGTATTTCCACTTTTTGTTGTTGTTTGTGTAAAGTATCATTAAGTTGCAGTTGGCACTTTTTATGTTATGAGGGTGTATTTTAACATTTAGACGCTTTTGCTTTTATTTTCTCATTTTTTGTTCAAAAATAAAATTTAAGTTTAAAAAACAAATGAGAAAACTTATATATTTGCATATGTATAATTGTGGTTTCTATAAGAGTGTGTATGTGACCATGTAAGTGCGTATATGTTTTATAAGTTTAAGTGCAGGCATAGTAATCAGTAGAGAGTTTAACCGCAAGCACATGTTTCATTTACGTTCTTTTTTGCCATAATCTTTTATACACAACTCTTTACTAGAAACATATACAAACAAACATATAACATATACAAACTAAGTACTAATGCACTTGCATACCCACACAGATACATACTCACATGGATATGAAAAGTGATTAGGGATGTATAAAAAACTGAAACAAAGCTTTTTAAGTTGTTGTACTAAACTAAACTAGTCGATGGACTAAACTGTAGTAAAGTAGTTAGAATAAACTATAATATAGTATATAGATTAAATATTAATATAGTAGAGAGACATAACTATAGTATGGTAGATAGACTAAACTATAAACGAAATTATAGTATACTTGAAAGACTGAATTACAATATAGTCCATGGACTGAACTCTAGTTTGGTCATTTGACTAAATTGTATTATCGATGGGTTCATTAACTTATAAACTATAGCATGGCCGATGGACTTAATAAGTAGTATTATCCATGGACTATATTATTGTAAAGTCATTGGACTAACGTTTGTTATTGTGAATGGACTAAACAGTTCTATAATCGCTGGACTGAATTTTAGTATAATCGACCGTGTGCGCTTTAATATAACCGATAGTCCAATAGTTTTTAGACTTAACTTTAGTATAGAGTATAAACTATTTTGGACTTAATAAGTAGTATTATCCATGGACTATATTATTGTATAGTCAATGGACTAACGTTTGTTATTGTGAATGGACCAAACAGTTCTATAATCGCTGGACTGAACTTTAGTATAATCGATCGTATACGCTTTAATATAACCGAAAGTCCAATCTATAATATAGTTTTTTGACTAAACTTTAGTACAGAGTATAAACTATTTTTTTAATAATCTATACTATAGTATATTTAAAAGACTAAACTATAGTATAGTTTATGGAAGAAAATATAATATAGTTTGTGGACTAAACTATAATATTGTTTGTGGACTAAACTATAATATAGTTTGTGGACTAAACTATAGTACAATTAGTGGTCTTAATTATTGTAAACTTCGTGGGCTTAATTGTAGCATAGTTCGTAAACTTAACTATAGTATAATTTTTGGATTAAATCATAGCATAGTTTATGGGTTAAAACGCAGTATAGTTTATGGACTAACCTATGATACATTTTATAAACTTAATTATAGTGTACTTTACTATATTTAAATATTGTAGTATGTAGAATAAACGAAAACGATTAATAGACTGAACTATAGAATAGTTCATAGACTATGCTAAAGTATATTTTATGGAATTAACTGTAGTATAGATTATTGAATAGTTTTAAGACTTAACTATAATAATAGTCTATAGGCTAAAAATGTAGTCAATGGGCTTGATTGCAGTAAATTCTGTACACTGCATAATGTCTACTTAAACTTGATAATAATGTTACCTGTGAATAAAATAATAGTCTTTTCTTTGATTTGCAAAATAGTCCACTCTGTAAACTACCTAATAGCATTGCTTGTACTGTAGTACTTAAAATAAACTATAATATATTCGCTTAATAATTTTTTAATCTGTTTAGAGTGTTACTCCCTAATACACTTGCTATTCTTTGCTTTGAAAACAAACTACAATTTCCCAGTAATTATCATTTAGTTGTGGTTTTATGTTAAGCAGCAAAATATTTTAAGAAAAAAAAATAGTTCAAAACCACAAGTAAAAGATTTTATTTATTTGAAAAATACGTTTAAGAAAACATTGTGATTAATGAACAATATAAACTCTAATAATTGTTGGGTTTTTGTATTGAAAATATTTTTATAGCAATTGCTATAACTCATTTTATAGTTTCAAAATTTCTTTTATCTGCTATGTTTTACTAAAATATTTTATAATATTTGGAAATCCTTAAAAAATATTAGGTTAAGCAAATATTAAGCAAATATAAATATTGCATTAGGAGACGTATGATTGATATTAATTAAGGCATATTTGATAAAAATGCTAATAGCTCCTCTAATACTTGAGGTATGAAAAAATGCTTTGATATTGTGGAAAGCTAAGATTTTAGGCTTTACTATGGCATTAAAACTATTTTTATATTTGAATAAAATTTTCACAAAAATTTCCTTAGAATTTGAAATTTATTTAAAGAAAATGTTAAACTTTAATTTTAAATACCATAAGCGTTGAAAAAGAAATCCTTTTTTGTGAAAATATTATTTTTATAAATGTATGCTGTTTCATATTTTGCTTTTTATTTAAAAATGTACAAAGAAGCTGATGTAATGAATAGAAAGAGATTTGTTTTCATTAAATATTGATTGATAAATGTATGTTTAAGAATCCTTTTGAATTAACGCAATTTTCATTTAAATATATGACCAGCATTAAAATTTTGCAACTTGTGACAGCAGCATAATATAGAAGTAACATAAAAGTTAAAAAATTTAAAAGAATGAATTCATTAATTATTGTTTTGTACACTTTAGACTAAATTGCAAATATTTTTAATAAATTTTCAAACCGAAAAGCTTTCAAAACTCTGTTTTTAATGCAAGAGCTCATAGGGACTATAATAACAGCAGCAGCAGCAGCTACAAAATCAACAACAATATATTGCTGATATTAGCCAGTGTACACATGACGACGTTGATATTAATGATGAGTTTTCAAGTTGTTGCTTTTGTTGTTTTCGTTGTAATAAAATGAATATTCGAACGATTATACAACAATGTAAATGTATGACATGAAACAAACAAACAAATATTGCCACACGCACATTTACTTATGCACACATGCAGGCAGGCGGTACGTCATTCAGTCAGTTTAGCTTTTAGGCCTGTCAGGCAGACATTTACAAATGCTATTGCTTATGAGTAAACAAACCTTTACACAAACTCTTCGTCAATGTTATCGTCATCATTCTCAAACATCAACATTATATTGTCAACTTACTATTGTTGTCATGTACAGAGGCCTGGCAAATTATAGCCCGATCCTCTCGCTCTATAACCCTCTCTCCCTCTTTATCTCTTACTCATGCCAGGACACAACTGACATTCTATCTATTCATTCGTTTACATTCAGGTCCATCATTTAGCCAGTCAGGCATTCTCTTTATAAACAAAAACAACTATAGCAGTTTGAATGAATTACTTATTACACATACATTATATAAACACACACTGACGCACATGTAAACATGCATATACGTATAGATGAGTTTAATACACGTGCATTCTCATTACATATTCATAAATACTTACACATGCTGTGAGTTGTAAATGTAAAATTAAAATAAAAAACACAAAAGTTTTACTTTGTATGTGTGTGTGTGTGTGATTATCAGAATTTTAATAAGGAGTATGAGAAATAAATGAGTTGTTCAATGTAAAGACCAGCGAAAGAGAGAGTACGAGGGTGAAAGGTCAAATTGAAATATAAAACTTAAATACCAAATTTATCGGAGACTAAACTTTATTAACTTTCAGATAATAGATATGAGTTTAGTTCACAAACTTGATTACATTTTAATATATATATATTGGACTATAGTTTAGTATATAGACCGGACTATAGTTTAGACTATAATCTCGACTATATACTAGTCTACAGACTCCAATATAATTTAGTCTATCGGCGGGACTATAGTATATTCAAGAGACAATGTTATAGACTAAACTAAGTGTAGTCAAAAGATCAGATTATATTCCAGTGTGCAGACTAGACAGTAGTCCAGCCTATAAACTATACTATAGAATAACGTTAAGACTAAATTTTGGCTAAACTATAGTCTAGTCTATAGACTGAACTGTAATTAAATCTATAGAATAAATTAAAGACCAACCAATATTGCAGTTCAATTCAATTATAGTACAGTGTGTTTAGTTAATTTTATGTTTAAGACTATATATGGTCAATAGATTGAACTATAGTTTAGTGTAAAGTCTGAACTAAGTTTATTCTACATATTGCATTAAAATTTAGAAAACATAAAGAAAAATACTTTATAGGCTAGACATTCGTCAACAGGCTATACGACAGTTTAGTTTTTATCTATAGGAAGGACTAATGTTAAGTTAGTAGTTTAGTCCATTAGTTTCTAGTAGTATAGTCAGACTATAGTTTAGATTATACGATAGACTATAATTTATTCTATAAACTAGACTAAAGTTTAGTATATTGATATAATTTAATTTACAGCATAACGACTACTATCGGTCTATAGTTGAATGAATTTATAGCATAAAAAGTAATTTTTAGCTTAATAATGAATTTTCAGCATATAACATGAATTTTAGATACAAAAAAAATTTTAGCATAAAAATGAAGTTTTAGTATAAAAATTAATTTTTAGTATAAAAATGAACTTTTTTTATAAAAATAAGTTTTTAGTAAAAAATGAGTTTTTAATATAAAAATGAATTTTTAGTATAAAAACTAATTTCTAGAATAAACATTAATTTTTAGTATATAAATGATTTTTAAGTATAAAAATGATCTTTTAGCATAAAAATAAGTTTTAGTATAAAAATGAATTTTTAGTATAAAAGTGAATTTTTAGTATAAAAATGATCTTTTAGCATAAAAATAAGTTTTAGTATAAAAATGAATTTTTTTAGTATAAAAATCAATTTTTAGCATAAAAATAAGTTTTAGTATAAAATGACTTTTTAGTATACAAAGGAATTTTTAGTATAAAAACGACTTTTTAGTATACAAAGGAATTTTTAGTATAAAAACGACTTTTTAGTAAAAATGAGTTTTAAAATGTAAAAAATGAGTTTTTAGTATAAAATAAATTTTTAGTATAAAAATGAATTTTTAGTATAAAATGAATTTTTAGTATAAAAATGAATTTTTAGTATAAAAATGAATTTTTAGTATAAAAATGAATTTTTAGTAAAAAAAATGAATTTTCAGTAAAAAAATGAATTTTTAGTATAAAGATGAATTTTTAGTATAAAAATGAATTTTTAGTATAAAGATGAATTTTTAGTATAAAAATGAATTTTTAGTATAAAAATGAATTTTTAGTATAAAAATGAATTTTTAGTATAAAAATGGATTTGTAGTATAAAAATGAATTTTTAATATAAAAATGAATTTTAGTATAAAAGTGAATTTTTAGTATAAAAGTGAATTTTTAGTATAAAAATGAATTTTTTGTATAAAGATGAATTTTTAGTATAAAAATGAATTTTTAGTATAAAGATGAATTTTTAGTATAAAAATGAATTTTTAGTATAAAGATGAATTTTTAGTATAAAAATGAATTTTTAGTATAAAAATGAATTTTTAGTATAAAAATTAATTTTAGTATAAAAATGAATTTTTAGTATAAAAGTGAATTTTTATTATAAAAGTGAATTTTTAGTATAAAAATGAATTTTTAGTATAAAGATGAATTTTTAGTATAAAAATGAATTTTTAGTATAAAAATTAATTTTAGTATAAAAATGAATTTTTAGTATAAAAATGAATTTTTAGTATAAAAGTGAATTTTTAGTATAAAAGTGAATTTTTAGTATAAAAATGAATTTTTAGTATAAAGATGAATTTTTAGTATAAAAATGAATTTTTAGTATAAAAATGAATTTTTAGTATAAAAATGAATTTTTAGTATAAAAATAAATTTTTAGTATAAAAATGAATTTTTAGTATAAAAATAAATTTTTAGTATAAAAATGAATTTTTAGTATAAAAATAAATTTTTAGTATAAAAATGAATTTTTAGTACAAAAATGAATTTTAGTATAAAAATTATTTTTAGTATAAAAATGAATTTTTAGTATAAAAATTTATTTTTAGTATAAAAATGAATTTTTAGTATAAAAATTTATTTTAGTATAAAAATTTATTTTTAGTATAAAAATGAATTTTTAGTATAAAAATTTATTTTTAGTATAAAAATTTATTTTTAGTATAAAAATGAATTTTAAGTATAAAAATTTATTTTTAGTATAAAAATGAATTTTTAGTATAAAAATGAATTTTTAGTATAAAAATGAATTTTTAGTATAAAAATGAATTTTTAGTATAAAATGAATTTTTAGTATAAAAATGAATTTTTAGTATAAAAATGAATTTTTAGTATAAAAATGAATTTTAGTATAAAATGAATTTTAGTATAAGATGAATTTTAGTATAAACATGATAAAAGCGACCTTTAGTATAAAAAGTAATTTTAGTATAAAAATGAATTCCTAGTTAAAAATAAATTTTATTAGAAAAAAGAGTTTTTAGTATAAAAATGAATTTTTAGTATAAAAATTTATTTTTAGTATAAAAATTTATTTTTAGTATAAAAATGAATTTTAAGTATAAAAATTTATTTTTAGTATAAAATGAATTTTAGTATAAAAATGAATTTTTAGTATAAAAATGAATTTTTAGTATAAAAATGAATTTTTAGTATAAAAATGAATTTTTAGTATAAAATGAATTTTAGTATAAAAATGAATTTTTAGTATAAAAATGAATTTTTAGTATAAAAATGAATTTTTAGTATAAAGATGAATTTTTAGTATAAACATGATAAAAGCGACCTTTAGTATAAAAAGTAATTTTAGTATAAAAATGAATTCCTAGTTAAAAATAAATTTTTATTAGAAAAAAGAGTTTTTAGTATAAAAATGAATTTTTTGTGTAAAAAGAAATTTTTAGTGTACAAAAAAATTTTTTGTAACAATTGAAATAATTATGACATATAATTGTTGTTTTAAATTACATGATCTAACTTCTAAATCTACCCTCGTATATTCCCAGTGCATTTAAGTATTTTTGTATTCATGTTATGTTTTATTTGTGGTCATTGGTTGCAAATAATTATATTTGGTTTGGCTCTGTTGGTCACATACGTGTTTCTATATGACAAAAAAAAAAAACAACTCTTACATATATTAAGCGTGTATTTGTGTGAGTGTGTTGTCCTTGCATATGTATTTGTATGCAAATAATTATTGTTATAATTTATTTTATGTTTGAAGTTGAGCTTTAAATGAATGATGTTTTAAATTTTTGTTTTCTTTTTTATACTCTCACACAGACACTCTCCCACTCCCTCTTCTGCTCTTTTATTAATATGATAATGAGTGGGTGTGTATGTGTAAGTAGGTGTTTGTGTAATGTTTTGTTTTTTTTCTCTATTCTCTTCTGAATTGTTGTATAAAAACCCTTTATGTGGTCATTTTATTTATTTCGTTGTTGTTGTTGTTGCTGTTGTTGCTGTTGTATTCCCTTATTATTTGTTTTATTTTATGTAATTTTTTTCTTCATTTATTTATTTACATGTAAATTGTTGTTATTGTATTGAGTTGGTTTTTAAATGATTGATCATTAAAATATCAATGTTTTAGCACATTAAACGAGGTGAGACTAAAAGGCTCTTAAATGGGAGTCAGATTTAATTTTTGCTATTATTATGAATTTATATAGAATTGTAAATATGTAAATAGTTTTCTATAATATGAAAATGGTATTTTTTAAAACAAGTAATAAATAGTTGTCATTGTTGTATCTTTTTTTTTTTTTTAATTCAGCTACTAAATTAATTTTGTTTAATGCAGAGATAATTTTTCAAATATTTTTTTCCTTTTTTGTTTGAAATATTTAATCAATATGTTTAGTGGTTTTAGGTTATTTAGTTATTATCATCACTAAAAGCTATAGTTATCAATTAAAATTGTTTTGTTACTAAATTAGTGGCTTTTTGGCAAAAACATGGAATTTTAATTTACAAAGCAGACAAAAACATAAACAAAACAATAAATCTTGAAATTAAAAAATAAATTAAATATTAAATTTAGTTCAGTTCTACTTCAGTTCTACTTCAGTTTTAGTTCAGTTCTAGTTCAGTTTTAGTTCAGTTCCAATTCAGTTCTTGTTAAGTTCCAGTGCAGTTCTAGTTCAGTTCCAGTTCAGTTCTAGTTCAGTTCCAGTTCAGTTCTAGTTCAGTTCTAGTTGAGTTCCAGCTCAGTTACAAAAAATTCAATTTGATTCTAAAACTTCATTTTTATACTAAAAACTAATTTTTATACTAAAAATTCATTCTTCTACAAAAATTTAAATTTTTCTAATAAAAATTCATTTTTATATTAAAAATTTATTTTCGTACCAAAAATTCAATTTTGCACAAAAAATTCATTTTATACTAAAAGTTTATACTTATACTAAAATGTAATTTTTATATTAAAAATTAAGTTTTGTATTTTAAATTTAGTTTTAGTTCTAAAAATTCCATTTTTTAGAAAAAAATTCATTTTTATACTTAAAATTCATTTTATACTAAAAATTCATATTCATACTTAAAATTCATTTTTGCATTGCATCATTTGGTATAAATTTTTATACTGAAATCTTATTCATCATTTTTATACTAAAAAGTTTTTTTTATTCTAAAAATTCAGTTTTATATATAGAAATCATTTTTAATGCTAAAAATCATAATATTTTTAGCTTTAAATTCATTTCAATTGTAAAATTTATTTTCTATATTAATTTTTGGATACCAGGACGTATAACATATTTTCATAAAGACTTTCAGGATTTATAACTCATACGTTTTATATTGAAATGTATATTTTATTTTCTTAGAAATATTTCTTTATAATATTTTTATTATATTTTAAGTTATTTGTTTTAAATACTATAAATAAAAGAGTTTTTATTATATAAAGTTGGAAATATGCTCCTCAACTGCTCTTTCGCACATAACACCCCCTCCCCCCCCTCAAAAGCAGTCAAAAGGAAAAGAAACATAAAACTTACCAAATTATTTCTTTTACTATTTTATTTGTAAGACTTCTAATTAAAAATATACTCATACAATTGCAACCACACATACATACATACACACAGACACACAAAAATACAACCAGACAGAATTTCTTTTCTTTCAGAAGTAAAAATTTCCATTTTTATTGAAACAAACACACAAGACATTTTTCCTAGAGGCCAAAAATAAATGAACAACTAAAACAGAAATTTATTTTTTTTAATATGAAAGACTACAAAAAGGAGAAAGGAAAAATCCTTTTTAATTACATTCATATAATTAAATATTTTTTGGACAAAAACAAAAAAAAAAGAAAAAAAAAAGAAAAAAAAAAATAAAAATATAAAATAGTAAAAAGAGATTTTTGTGGTTTCTTATGCAAAATTTTTTTATACCAAAAATTGATAAAATAAATTCTAGGAAAATTTTAGTTTTATTATACCCTACACCAGCACAAGTGGTGAACTGTGTATATTAACTTTGTCATTCCATGTGTAACGCTAAGAGGGAATCATCTCAGATTTGATTTAGCTACGTCATTCCCTCTGTCTACCTGTCTGTCTTTCTTTCTTCCTTTTTGTTTGTGAGTCTGTTATTGGCACGCTCACATCATCAATAACTGACAGAGCTCATCAAAATTTGACCTGAGTGATTGTCATGATCGTGAGAAATTCCTTTTTGAAAACCAACAAAATCAGTTCAGTTTGTTGAAAGATATAGACCGATAACTGATGCAACCTATAAGTTCAAGCAAACAACATTCGTAAAATTTTCAATTATAAATCAATTAGAATGATTTTAAGATTTACATACTTATCAAAATCGGTTCAGTGGGAATAAATTATAGCAAAAAATAGAACTCATTTCATAACTCATGAACTGTTCACGTGTTATAAATATAAAGAAAACGTTTATATAATGTATATGTTTGTGAGCGTATGTCAGAGTGTGTATGTACAAAACATAAAATATTTCTTCTACACAAATTTGTGGTATTGTGTAGGGTATTGAAGTTTCGGCATAGCCAAATATAGCATTTCTTTCTTGTTGGAATTTCCAATTTAATTTCCCATGAAAAATGCCTAATAAATTTTGTGGTTTTAATTTTTTTTTAAATAAATAATTTTTTAAATTTTCTTTATTTTATTAGAAAAATATAATAAATTTTATCCTTTTTTATTATTTATCAAAAAAGGATAAAAATAAAAATGAAAAAAGAAATCTAAAGATAATAAAAATCCACAAATAATCCAATCAAGAATCGTATATGGAAAATAACGACTGAGATTGAAAAATTCTTAACACATGTTTTTCCTTAAAATTTTTAACCCAAAAATCATTGGATTTTCTTTGTTCAAGTTACCTTTACCATGTCAGTTATTATGTTTGATGTGAAATAAATGAATATATCGATAAACTTATTAAAATGAGTGACCAGAAAAAAGTTCATTCAAAAATTGCTAAATACTTTCAACAGTATTCAACTTTGTAGGAGCAAAAAAGTGTTCAAGCATTCAAAACGTCTGCCTTCAAACTGAAGAAAACTTGGTTCAGATAGATGATATGGTTCGCCTGGTGTTTCTAAAACCAACATGTAAGAATGCTTTATTACCTTCACCACAAATTCTATGAAATGGATACGTTATGTTTGGTACATACACACTCTAACATACACTTACAAACTAATACAGTCATATAAATGTTTTTCTTAAATTCTATTGAACCGATTTTGATAGTTTTTGGCAAAACTTTTTTCTAATTTGTCGATTTATAATTGAACTTATAGGTTGTCTCAGATATCGGTATATTGCTTTTTATGTACCAAACCGATTTTTCTAATTTTAAATAAAGAACTTCTCAGGACTTTCTCGGCAAATATCATTGAGCTCTGTTTATTATTACGAATGTTAGTGTGCCAACCACAGACAGCAGACAGATAGACAGACAGACAGACAGACAGACAGCTGGAATGACTCTGATTTCGATTTAATGTAAGAATATATATCCGTTATGGAGTTTAAGATGATTCTTTCTTAGCGTTACTCGCGGAATGACAAAGTAATTATATACCCTCTCTTTCCAGAGGTTGTGATGGTGTAGGGTATACAAATAGATCTCATTTTAAAAAATGGTCCCAACACATTCCGTGGGAACGCAGCACGGTTAGCACAATGTTTGGACTATTTGGTACGAAATGTTAAGCGAATGCAGGTTTAAAATCATATAAGAATCATGAAGTTCCCGCCAACTACGCTGATGCCAAAATCGGAGCACGGAAATTGAAGACGAGTTTTCTAAAAAAAATGGATAAATGCTGCATAATGGATAACGAAACGTTTGTTCTCGCAACTTTGAAACTTCACAACTTCTTGTTGCTGATGCTCTTCAGAATATTTGAGTAAAGTTAAGGACCCAAAAACAGTCAAAATTTTCAAAAAAGTTCTTGATGTGGAAAATACAGTTGCAGTAATAGAAGCCAATCATTTGCTAGAACAGGCTCTATAAATTCCGAAATTTATTTCAGAGAATGTATACGAAAAAGGTTGCTTTCATTAGTAAAAGAACAATAAAGTGGTATCTTTAACAAAAGAGGCAAGTGCTCCAAACTGCCTGAAGCTCAGGCCAGTGATGAGATGCTGGGGTCTTGTTAAAAGAGAATTGAAAGGTATCTAAAAGTGTGGTAGATTTTAAGCGATTATGGACTTCCTGTTCAAGCAAAGTGAGAGAAAGAACTATAGAAACGTTAATGGAAGGGTTTCCGAAAAAGGTCCAAGATTTCATCACTAGAGATTTTTTTAATCGTAAAAATGAGTTCAATATTAAAAAATGAAAACTCTAAATTTAGTGGTTTCGTTTTTATTAACATAAATGAGTGTTAATAATTTTTCGATTTCACTTTTTAAAATTATTATTTAATAAAGAAATTTTAAAAATATTTTTCAAAATAAAGTTAAGAAGACATTCAGATTGTCTACATTATGTTTGACGTCGAATTGTGCCGTACTTAATAATTTTCATTCCCTTATATTTTCCATTTATTTAATGTCCATTTTTATATGTCTGTCGATATTTCATCCACATTTCCGCTTCTTTGTATTGAACTAATAATTTTTGTATTAAATTAAATAAAATTATTCATGAGTATAAATTTAATGTTTATTTGCATTTCAAAATGTTTTTATTACTAAGTGACCGATTTGATTGCATAATACAGAACTGTCAAGCTAAAGAGTGGACAAAACAGGGTGTGGACAACAATTCAAGGACAAATCAAATTTTAGATAGAATTCTACTTCATTCAGTTAAATTTTCAGTTTTAAGTTTAATTTCTAGTTCAGCTTCTTCTTTAAATTCCATTTAAGATTCCTGTCTAGATTCAAGTTTGCATTCCAGTCTTCTTACCCTGCATATTGTTTCTTAGATCCTGCATCAGATTATTATCCCAATATCAATTTAGATTTAAATTCAGGTTCTAGATCTCAACACTACTTTTGATTTCATTCCAATTCATACTTAAGAGTTTTCCAATTATAATTCAGATTCTAGTCGAGTTTAAGGTTACAGTTCTCATTCAGGATGTAGTCTCGATTCTAGTTCAAATTCTAATTCAGCTTCTTGTTCAGATTTTAATTCAGATTCAAGTTCAGATTATTGAATAAATTTCAATTCAGATTCTGGTTCAAATTCAGATTATAGTTTAGATTCTATTTGAAATACTAAATCAGATTTATGCTCCAATTCATATTCAGTTCCAATTTCATTATAGATTTCTTTCTTACTTATAGTTCTGCTTCTTATTCAGATTAAAGTCCAGGTTTTAACTCAGATTCTAGTTCAGATTCTATCTTTGATTCATACTCATACTATAGTTTCGATGTTCAGATTATGTTTCAAATTCTACTTCTAAATCTATTTCAAATACAAATTCAGACTCTGGTTCAAATCCTTGTTTGGATTCTAGTTTCCATTTTAGACTGTACTTAAGATTCTAATTCAAATCATGCTTCAGAATGCAGTTAAGATTCCAATTAAGCTTATTATTTAGGTTCTACTTTATATCTTATGATTCCAACTCAGACATAAATTCAAATTTCACTTTAGATTCTAGATCACATTATTGATCAAGTTATAACCCTGAATCCAGTTTAGAACCGTATTAAGTTCAGATTCAAATTTAGATTCTTATTCAGATCATCATTTAGATTCCAGTTCATACCCAAAGTGAGATTCTAATTTGGAATCTTGTTCAGATTATATTTTAGACTCTAATTCAGGATATTATTAATATTCCAATTTAGTATATAAATCATTCTTTATTTCAGATTTTGGTCCAGTCTCTGGATCAGATTTCAGTATGGATTTTTGTTCAGATTCTGGTTCTGAATGTTGCTTAGATTTCAGACCCTTTTCCAGTTTTTTGTTTTTATTTAGATACTTTCTCATGTTTTTTTTTTCGGAATTCTAGTCAATTATCAATTGTTTTCCTTATTCAATTGGAAGTTTTGTTTCAACCTCAGTTCTTGAAGTAGATGAATCAATTTGGGGAATAACTTTAAGGCTAATTATCTCGCAATAGGTGCAAACTATCGATTTCGTTTAAACTTCTAATTTGGTCGCTACCTTTATCTTCATGTCCGATATAAATAAAGTAAAATCAAAAAACATAAATTTCAAGGATTCATAAACATTTTAATATATGAATGAATAAAAATGGCTTTTGGTTGCGGTATTGGTGTTTGGTTGTTGTTATTTCATAAGTACACACATACATACAAATAACAAATACACACACACACTCACACTATCTCGCAATATATAAATGCAAATACATATATGTATTAACAAATACATTTACAGTTGGTAATTGTTATTTTGTTGTTATTTAACCAGTTGTATTTGCATTTGTATGTGGTTGACAATAATGTAATACATTTTACAGAAATGTGTGAGTAGTATACACACACACGTACTACGTGTGTATGTGCGAGTATATGATATCCTGTCTAAAAGCAGCTACACTGGTTTAGTGCACTTAGTATTTTTGTTGTTGCTGTTGTCGCTAAAGCAGCGTTAGTGGTTTTAGATTTTTTTTAGATTTTTTATCTCTCTCTTTATCTCTACTTCTCCCTCTCTATATTTCCAATTAGTATTGTCACAATATAGGAAATATGTAAATTAATTTATATGGATTTCGAAAAATTTATTTTATCTATTCAAATACTCTTTTTTTTGCATAATTTTTGTTGTTAAGTTGTTGTTGCTTTTGTTGGTTTTACAATATTTTTTTTTGTTATTATTATTTGTTGCAACTTGATACTCTTTCCTTTTAACCGATTTTACATGTTTCTTTTTTTAATTTGTTGTAAATAGTTTAAGCGTTTATTTGTTGTTATTTTTTGCTCTTGTTTGTTTTTCGTTGTTGTTACAGTTTTTTTTTTCTTTTTTGCTCTTTAGTGCAAATGATAATGAATTTTAATATGAATATCGGTTTTTGGTTGCCAACCAACAGCCAACTGTCTCTCGCTTTCTCTCACCTCTTTATCCTCAACTGTAGGCCATTCGAGTTGTTGTGGTTGTTATTGCAAAATGTGTGGTTTTAATTATTAAAATAGCATTTGTGTGTGAATTAAATGAGAGAAATTCAAAAAAAAAAATCAAGTAAATTAAATGAACAGGGAGACAGGAAATAAAGGAAACATAAGAAATCACCTCTATAAACATAACTTCTCTGAAGAAAACTATTTAAAATTGTAACTTATGAAGCACATTTCATAGAAATGAATTTTTTCTATAGAAAATTTTCAGAACTTAAAACTTATCTATAGAAAATTTTCAGAACTTGAAACTTTTTTATAGAAAATTTTCAGAACTTTAAACTTTTCTATAGAAAATTTTCAGAACTTGAAACTTTTCTATAGAAAATTTTCAGAACTTGAAACTTTTCTATAGAAAATTTTCAGAACTTGAAACTTTTCTATAGAAAATTTTCAGAACTTGAAACTTTTCTATAGAAAATTTTCAGAACTTGAAACTTTTCTATAGAAAATTTTCAGAACTTGAAACTTTTCTATAGAAAATTTTCAGAACCTGAAATTTTCTGTAGAAAATTTTCAGAACCTGAAATTTTTCTGTAGAAAATTTTCAGAACCTGAAATTTTTCTGTAGAAAATTTTCAGAACATGAAATTTTTCTGTAGAAAATTTTCAGAACATGAAATTTTTCTGTAGAAAATTTTCAGAACATGAAATTTTTCTGTAGAAAATTTTCAGAACATGAAATTTTTCTGTAGAAAATTTTCAGAACATGAAATTTTTCTGTAGAAAATTTTCAGAACATGAAATTTTTCTGTAGAAAATTTTCAGAACATGAAATTTTTCTGTAGAAAATTTTCAGAACATGAAACTTTTCTATAAAAATTTTCAGAACAAGAAACTTTTCTATAGAAAATTTTCAGAACAAGAAACTTTTCTATAGAAAATTTTCAGCACCTGCAATTTTTCTGTGGAAAATTTTCAGAACCTGAAATTTTTCTGTGGAAAATTTTCAGAACCTAAAATTTTTCTGTGGAAAATTTTCAGAACCTGAAATTTTTCTTTAGAAAATTTTCAGAACCTGAAATTTTTCTTTAGAAAATTTTCAGAACCTGAAATTTTTCTTTAGAAAATTTTCAGAACCTGAAATTTTTCTTTAGAAAATTTTCAGAACCTGAAATTTTTCTGTAGAAAATTTTCAGAACCTGAAATTTTTCTGTAGAAAATTTTCAGAACCTGAAAATATTTTGAAACTGAAATTTTTCTGTAGAAAATTTTACAAAAAATGGAAAGTGAAATTTTTCGGAAGTGAAATTTTTCTATAGAAAATTTTCCGGAAGTGATATTTTTCTATAGAAAATTTTCCCGAAGTGATATTTTTCTATAGAAAATTTTCCGGAAGTGATATTTTTCTATAGAAAATTTTCCGGAAGTGATACTTTTCTATAGAAAATTTTCCGGAAGTGAAATTTTTCTATAGAAAATTTTCCGGAAGTGAAATTTTTCTATAGAAAATTTTCCGGAAGTGAAATTTTTCTATAGAAAATTTTCCGGAAGTGAAATTTTTCTATAGAAAATTTTCCGGAAGTGAAATTTTTCTATAGAAAATTTTCCGGAAGTGAAATTTTTCTATAGAAAATTTTCCGGAAGTGAAATTTTTCTATAGAAAATTTTCCGGAAGTGAAATTTTTCTATAGAAAATTTTCCGGAAGTGAAATTTTTCTATAGAAAATTTTCCGGAAGTGAAATTTTTCTATAGAAAATTTTCCGGAAGTGAAATTTTTCTATAGAAAATTTTCCGGAAGTGAAATTTTTCTATAGAAAATTTTCCGGAAGTGAAATTTTTCTATAGAAAATTTTCCGGAAGTGAAATTTTCCTATAGAAAATTTTCCGGAAGTGAAATTTTTCTATAGAAAATTTTCCGGAAGTGAAATTTTTCTATAGAAAATTTTCCGGAAGTGAAATTTTTCTATAGAAAATTTTCCGGAAGTGAAATTTTTCTATAGAAAATTTTCCGGAAGTGAAATTTTTCTATAGAAAATTTTCCGGAAGTGAAATTTTTCTATAGAAAATTTTCCGGAAGTGAAATTTTTCTATAGAAAATTTTCCGGAAGTGAAATTTTTCTATAGAAAATTTTCCGGAAGTGAAATTTTTCTATAGAAAATTTTCCGGAAGTGAAATTTTTCTATAGAAAATTTTCCGGAAGTGAAATTTTTCTATAGAAAATTTTCCGGAAGTGAAATTTTTCTATAGAAAATTTTCCGAGAGTGAAATTTTTCTATAGAAAATTTTCCGGAAGTGAAATTTTTCTATAGGAAATTTTCAGGAAATAAAAATTATCAAAAATTATAAAAAAAAAAAACAACTTTCAAAAAAAATTATCAAATATATTTTAGTTTTTATTAAAAATTTTTCAAAAGTAAATCTTTGAATGAAAGAAATTATCAAAAATAAATTTTTCAATTGACAAAATTATCGAAAAAATTTTGTGAAGAAAAAATTATACTTAATAATTTTTTCTATTCTATCAACAGATATTTTCCTCATTTTCCTTTTAAAAACTTCTTTATTTTGGTTTTCAACTATTTCTGGATTTTTCAAAAAAATTTTCTTCGCCTTAAAACAGTTTGATGTAACTGTTTTCTTTTCATGTGTGTGTGCTAAGCACAACAGTAAAGGTTATGCGGTTTTTCTCGATTTACTTCTTTTGTTTTTTCTTTTTCTGTATTTTTTTTTTTCATCCGTAATTAGGAAATAATTGCTGCAAAGACTATAAATCTAAAGGATTTAATGGGTATTAAGCAGACTTTTCCTAACCACTCACCTAAAGTGTAACGTTGTGTTGTTTTATTTCACTTATTTTCCTAAAAAGTCATTAACGCAAAATTGGGAAAAACCAAAAAATGTGTTTGTGTTCACAAGGAGAATTTAATCGAAACTGATTTACTTTTGAAACGACTTTTATTTCAATTTTGAAATTGAAATAAAAGTCGTTAGAGAAAATTATTCTAAAATATTTATGTAGGAAAAAATACTAACATTTCACTTTTAGAGCATTTTCTACTGAAAAATTTAATTTTCCGTAAATTTTCTATAGAAAAATTACATTCGCCGTAAATTTTTTTCAGAAAAATTTCATTCTCCGTAAACCTTCTATATGAAAATTATATTTTCCAAAGAATTTCTATGGTAAAATTTCATTTTCCGGAAATAGTCTCTGGAAAAAATTTTTTCTAACAGAAAATGTTCTCTAAACAAAATTGCATTTACTGAAAGTTATCTATACAAATAATTGCATTTCTAGAAAAAATTTTATACAGACAATTTCACTTCCTGAAAATTTTCAAAAAGTAATTTCACTTTCTGAAAAATTTGTATAGAAAAAATGTTTTATAAAAAAAATATAAAAAAAATAAAAAAATTAAGAATTTGTTCTAAAGAAATTTTTTCCTGAGAAAAATTTTTGGGAAAAATTCTTAAAAAATTAGAAAAAAAAACATCTTTCTTAAGGATATAATTCCAATAAAAAGAAAAAATCTATAAAACTTTTTTCAGTAAAAATAAATTTATAGAATTTTTTCTGCAAGAAGAGTTTTCTATAAGAAAAAGATATATAGATATATTTTCTATGACAAAAAGAATCAATCGAAATTTTTTGCTATTAAAATTTTTCAATTAAAATTTTTTCTATTAAAAAAATATTAATTTTTTCTATAAAAAATCAATATACACATTTTCTAATTAAACTAAATTCTATAAACATTTTATCTATTATAAAAAATTCTTTCTGTAAGAAAAATATTCTATAGCAATTTTTTTGTAAGAAAACAACCCACAAAAATGTTTTCTATAAGAAAAAAAATCAACAAAATTTTTTCTGTAAGAAATAGCTTCAATATATATTTTTTTCTATTAGAAAAAAATCAATACAAAGTTTTTAATTAAAAAAAGATGAAGAGAATTTTTTTATGAGAATTCCATAAGAAAAAAATCCATAGAAATTTTTTATAAGAAAAAATCCATAAAATATTTTTATAAGTAAAAAAAGGTCCATAGAAATTTTTCATATAAAATAAAAAACTTGTGCTAAAAAATAACGAAAAATTAAAAATCTATAGAAATTAAATATAAAGAAGTTCCTCCATAGCTTTTGCCTATAAAAAAGCTTAAATAACTCTCTTAATAATACTGCATATTTAAAGGCGTTATAATTTAATTCTTATATCTCATTTATTATTTCATAATATTTTTATCACAAATTTGCAGCCCTGATTAGAGAATTTATTATTTCAGAGAAAAAAAAACTTTAATTATTTTCATGATTATTTTATCTTTGTGATTTTATATTAAATCTGTAATCACTTTTTCTCATTATTTTTTCAATACACTTTCCGTATTTTTCGTTTTTCCCTTATAAAAGCTGTTATCACCATATGTGAAAGCAATAAGGATGACGATGATAATAATGACTTATTATATAATATTATATTACTGAGAATATGAGAGAATCACTGTAATAGAAAAAATTACATATATTCACAGGTAATCGAACTCAATTTATTATAACGTTTGATGAGTTTATAATAAAATATTATGTAATTTATAGCTTTTTACATGATAATCAATTCCTTTTTCTGATGTCAATATGGATAAATGAAATATGAGATTTTTTTTAGAAGAGACAATAAACTTAACAAGATTGAAATAAATGAGTTTTTTTAAAGAAAGAAATATTAATTTAAGAAATTTTCACTTAAATTAATATAAAATATTTTTTTTATAGAGACAAATATTTTTAATTTATTTCAAATGCCTTAAGGTATGCAACTGTATATTTCATATTAAAATCCTTAAAATTATGCTTTAAAATTTATTACTTTAACAAGTCTTTAAAATTATTTAAAACAATAAATTAAAAACTTATAACCGCCTGATGTTATGCTATGCAAACAATTATATAATATTACTTTTAATTCGGGGTTATTTACAACACTCTTAGATTACAAAGCACATATAATTTCCAGCTACAATAGACGATTTTTAAGATTACAATAAGTAATTAAAATTTTCAAATTTCCTGATAACATCACTATTGCAAGCAAACCTAGTGAATAAAGCCCAAAAGTATGCACGACATTTTCGGCTAATAATTTTTAATTATAAAGTCTAATAACAGAGAAAAGATTTTATTAAAAAGTAACATTTATAAAATTGAAATTTCCTTTGTTATTTTAAATAATTTCTTAAGAGAAAATGTTATGTTCGCCTCAAAGTATGCTTTAGCCTAAATGTAGGCTATTAAAATTGAAGTAATTAGTAAAGCGTAAATAAAACATATTTTTGGTCACCAAAAAAAAAAAAAAGAAGAAACGATAACTTAGTTACAGTTCAACTACAAAAAAGGTTCTGCAGTTTTAAACTGGAAAACATTTTAAACACGAGAAAAGAAAATCAACAGAAAACTATATGAATATTAGCGAATATCAAATGGACTAGATCTGAATTAGAACTAACTCTGGAAGTGAACTAGAACTGAACTAGAACCAAAATAGAACTGAACTAGAACTGAACAAGGAGTGAACTAGAACTGAACAAGAGCTGAACTAAAACTGAACTAAAACTGAACTAAAACTGAACTAGAACTGATCTAGAACTGAACTAGAACTGAACTAGAACTGAACTAGAACTGAACTTGAACTGAACAAGAGCTGAACTAGAATTGAACAATAACTAAGCTAGATCTGAACAGGAATTGAAATAGAACTGAACTAGAACTGAACTAAAACTGAACAAGAACTAAACTAAAACTGATCAAGAGCAAAACTATAACTGAAAAAGAATTGAACTAGAACTGAACAAGAACTAAACTAAAACTGAACAAGAACTAAACAAGAACTAAACTAAAACTGATCAAGAGCTGAACTGAAAAAGAATTGAACTAGAACTGAACAAGAACTTAACTAAAACTGAAGAAGAACTGAACAAGAACTAAACTAAAACTGAACAAGAACTGAACTTAAACTGAACAAGAGCTGAACAAGAACTAAACTAGAACTGAACAGGAATTGAACTAGAACTGAACAAGAACCAAACTAAAACTGAACAAGAACTTAACAAGCTGATCTAGAACTGAACGAGAACTGAATTAAAACTGAATTAGAAATGAATTTGAACTAGAATGTGAACTACTACATGAGTTCGTATGTGAACATGAATCTGAAATAGAATTTGAACAGAGATCTGAACTAGAACTTGTTTAGGACTTAATTTGAACTTAGTGAAATCTCTATTGTTATTGGATTTAAAATTATTAAAAACTTTAATTTGAATATGGACTCTAATGAAATCTGAAGAAGATTTTGCACCACAGTCTGAACTAGAATCTGAACAAAACTTAAAACTGGTTGTTTTACTTTTTACGAGAAGGTAAATTACTCTGATTTTACGAGTGGAACAATAAACTCAACCTACTTTACGTTGCTACAAGACTGTGTTCAGAAAAACAAAAATTAATTGCTACAAATTTTACCAACAATTATTTATGAAAAAAAAACAACTCATATGTGAACTGAAAAAACACATTATTTCCAGAAATTATTCTTAAACAAAATTTTTTCTCTTTTTGCTATTTTTTGGGTAACACGAATTGTTGTTTGTCCCGCCATACAATTAAACACACAAAAAAACAACCGAAATTTGTGAACAAAAAAATTGCACATTTTTCTTTTATGACTCCTGGTTTTCATGCACTTCTTATTTTCTTCTTTTTCTTCTTAATTATAATTTATGTGGAAAAACATGTTTTTCTGTTGTATCCACCTGCTTTTTTGAAATATTTTTAATCTTCCATTTGTTTATTCTTCTCCATTTTTGTAATAAATAAATTTTATGGAAGTCCATTTGTTTTCAGCTGGTAATTTGTTGTTGAAGTTTGCCAGCAATTTTATGGTTAAAATTTTTCAGGCGACTGTTGGGAAATTTTGTTTTAATTGTGTTTTGTAATCTAAATGGAAAAATTAGATTGGAAAAAGAGAAATATTTCATAGCCAACTTTCAGGAGCAATTCTTAAAAATATTTCGCAGCCTACTTTTGGGACAAATTTGATTCGGAAGTGATGCTTAGCGTACTTTTAGGAAAAAAAGTTCTTTGTATTTTTTTTTTAAATTTAAAGAAGGCATTGTTTTCGAAATTTAGAATAATTTTTATTTATATTTTTCTTCCAAGTATTTTACAGCCTACTTTACGGACGTGTTTATTTTGTAAAAATACTTTGATTCTAAAATATTTTACAACCGGAATTCTTTTTATATAATTTTATTTAAATTTAATTTGACCACAATCTGTCTCCCCTTTTTTATTCATCTTTTAAAATCGGTTTCCCTTTAAATTAATATTTATTTAATTTTCATAAACACACATTTTATCAGTTTTAAATTTTTAATTTAAATATTTGCTAATACTGACTAATTAATGTTGTTCTTTTGTGGTTTTATATTGCATACTTTGGGGATTATAATAATATTTCGTTTTAGACAACAAACAAAAAAAAAAAAAGATGCGTGTATTTGTGTTACCTACCTTAAGGCTTTAATTAATTGAATATTTTAAATGAGCGCTTTCAGGCTTAATAAAATATAATTATTATTACTTTAGCACTTATTTGGAAAAAAACAGGAGGGAAATAGAAATATTTTAAATTTAATATAGAAATATTTGCTAAAAGGATATGAATATTTAAAGATCTCATAAACAAAGTTAAATTTATTGGATAAAAATATTTAAATTTAATTCCCTGCCCAAAGCTTTTTTAACTTCATAATTCCATATTTTTTATTTAAATTTTTCTTTTACTACGTTTATGATGTCATTTTCAATGTGTCATTTATAATTTATTAATTTTTAATTATTTTTACATTACAATCATGTGTGTGTGTGTGGGGGGGCTAGATTTGTTTAGCAAACCACCTCTATAAATATATAATTAAAAAGAATATATGTAGATATGCAAATGTATAATTAAATATATCTTGTCATTGAGCATACAATTAGAAACGATATACAAGAAATAAACTATGGAATAATTTATTTAAATGGAAAGGAAAATTTAATTAATATATTCTGCAATAATGAATTTAGTCAAGAAAATGGAATTGTGAGCATTAAGTAAAGACTGTAATTTTCCAATAGTATCAGTAAATCCACATCATTGTCAAAACTATATAGTCTGAGAGTGTCAGTTATAATGACTTTAAAGTTCAGATTATATTTAAGCAAAGTTCAAATTATAGTGAAACTTTAGTTTATACTAAAGTGACTTTATTTTTAAAAATATATTATCCATATGATCTAAATTTTATTGACTCTTTACTACAAACTAATATGTTTTTATAATTTAGGGAATAGTAACTCTATAGCTTATTATAGATATCATAAAATACAGACAACAGAAGCTCTATAATCCAGAGAATACTAGGTCTATTCCGCATACCATATTAATTTTATAGTGCAGATTTTATAGTAGTGCAACTATAGTACGGACGATAGCGGTTCTATATTAGACATTCTGTAGTTCAAAATGTAGTATCTCTATAGTCCAAACACTGTTGCCTCTATAATCCATATTACAGTGCTTTAATAATCCACAGAATAATAACAATATAGCTCGGACTTTAGTATGTAATTGGGTAATACTATAGTAGTTCTATAGTCTATACAACATTAGGTCTAAAGTTCAGACAATTTAGTTTAGATTGTAGGTGTTTCTATTGTGCATATTTTGAAATGAAGTAGCTGTACAGTAAAAATTGTAGTGACCCTAATGGCTATATAGTAAATAATATGTAGTCCACAATTTAATGCCTCAATATTCCAGTATAAAGTAGATCGAGATTTTAATTGATCTTATTCCAGACTTTTGTGGTTCCATATAGCCCGAACTACAGCTAATCTATAACTAAGAGTACACTTATAGTCAAGTATTTAGAGTTTATATTATCAAGAATATAATGTGTTTATTGTATTTATAGTCCAGAGGTTAAGGACCAAACTATATTGCCTCTTAAGCCCCAGGTTATGGTGTTCCTATATACCAGATTATAGTCACGTAAGTTTAAAAACTATATTATAGAGACTCTCATACCCAGATTATAGCGAAAGGATATTTCAGACACTAGCGGTTCTGTTATCTAAGTTGAAGTTACTTTATAATATAATTATATTATGGTGATTCTATAGTCTACTCAATCAATCACCATAGTGTAACTACATCTAAGACTTAAGTCGGTCAATGGTCCACACGGTAGTGTGGTCACAGGCCCGACTATAGTTTGTGCATCTAAAACACGGCTTGTTGTATACCCTTATTCCATATTATGGTCCTCAGTACACATTTTATACATATTATGGTTATTATATTCATAACAATTAAAGCCTGGTCTAGACTTAAGTTATTCATTACCTGGAGCTTATTAGTTTTGTAGATATTATAATCTATGTGTATTCAACACTATAGTCTTTGTGGAGTTGGTGCTTAGTCTCTCTTTAGTCAAGGGTTCATACGTAGTCCAGTTTAGTTGTCAGTTCTAGTTCAATTCAAGTTTAGTTCTAGTTCAGCTCTAACTCAGATCTAGTTCAGTTCTTGTACAGTTCTACTTTAGCTCTAGGTCATTTCTAGTTCAGTTCCTGTACAATTCTAGTTCAGTTCTAGTTGAGTTCTACTTCGGTTCTAGTTCAGTTCTAGTTTAGTTCTAGTTAAGTTCTAGTTCAGTTCTAGTTCAGTTCCAGTTCAGTTTTAATTCAGTTCTACTTCAGTTTTAGTTCAGTTCTACTTCAGTTTTAGTTCAGTTCTAGTTCAGTTTTAGTTCAGCTCTACTTCAGTTCTAGTTCAGTTCTAGTTTAGTTTTAGTTCAGTTCTAGTTCAGTTCTAATTCGGTTCCAGTTCAGTTCTAGTTCAGTTTTAATTTAGTTCTGGCTCATTTCTTCTTTAGTTCTAGTTCAGTTCCAGGTCAATTCTCGTTCAATTATAATTCGGTTCCAGTTCAGTTCTCGTTCAGTTTTAGTTCAGTTCTAGTCCAGTTCTAATTTAGTTCTAATTCACTTCCAGTTCAATTCCCTTTCAGTTCTAATTCTGTTCCAGTTCAGTTCTAGTTCAGTTCTAATTCAGTTTTAGCTCAGTTCCACTTTAGTTCTACTTCAGCTCTAGTTCAGTTATTGCTCACTTACAGTTCCGTTATTATTCAGTTAAAGTTCAATTATAATTCAGCTGCAGTTTAGTTCAGTTTCGGTTCTGTTTAAGTTCTTTTTTAGTTCTATTTCCAATTTTTTTCCATACTTAGTCCCAACAGAAGTAACTCTATAATTCAGGCTATTCTGACCCAATATATACCATACTGACTGTAAAAAGATTAAACTTTAGTCTGTTAAGAGACCATATTCTACACTATAGTGTGCCTTTGGTAGGGTATTATCAACCTTTGTTGAATACCACAAAGTGTTTTTATAGATTATCGAAACAAATATACTTGAAATTAGTTCTACAAAATTAATAAAATAATTAATTATAATTAATTAAAATATATATTAATAATTGACTTAAATGCTTTTAGTTTATATCAGTTTTTGGAAAAATTTTATTTTAGCAAAAACCAAAAAATATTTTTAGTTAATTATTTTCATTCATTTATATCTACAAAGCAGAATGTACATTAAAATCCAGCTAATATTCTTGGCTGTTATTCTGGGCGAGCTTAAGGCTCAGGAAAAGGTATTTGACAAGTTATATTTTTGGCAAATGTATTACAATGAATTTGTGTTATTTTAAAGCGAAATTATCGTATAGAACTAATACACACGTCGGCTTCGCACAATGCCTCATCTTTCATTAAGGAACTTAATTGTCTCTTACGCTCCCAAGGCCCAAATCAAACCCGAAACGGTATAGATTGTTATATGATACTTGCTGAGGTATTAAACTCCTTCGATATCAATGTAGCTGTAAATTGTTATCCTAAAAATATGAGACGTTGGACCCTGTTAAACATACGAACAAATGGCTGTGAATTTTTTGGCAATTTACAGCGACATAAAGTGTTTCGTGTCTTTGTGGAAACAATAAAAACATATTTGAATGTAGATAATTTTAAATGTCCTTTGAAGAAGGTAAATTGTGGAAGCAAATCATTTTTATTTAAAGTTCTGATTTTTCGTTTCTCTTCAAAGGATTTCAATTATACGGTGACCGGTTTTAAATATGATGAAAGTAAGTTTCCTACTTATGTTCCAGCAGGTGAATATGTGGGCATTTTGGATTTCATATCACAAAAGAAATTATTAGGCTCTATAACTGTTAGGGGTGTGGTGAAATATTACAATAATAAAAAGGGCTAAAATACAGTTATTAAATTCTAAAAAAAATATTTTTAATTTCCTCTTTTTTTAAATGGAAGAGAAGAGAAAAATTATATGTTTTGCGGTTTTTTATTGTTAATTAAGTTTTAAAAAAAATGTTGACAACATTTTAATATTTGATTAAATTAAAAATATAACAAAAACTTTATATCAGTTAAAGACAGTGACAAACAAAACTGGCAGGAGTCACAAAAATCTACAAACTTAATCATTTTTTTTTTGAATTTGTAGCCAGAAATTCAGGAAAAAAAGAAGGTATCAATAATTATTATATTTCCAGCAAATTCGAGTACCCTCCTACCTTGCATCTCTCTCACTAAAACTAAGAGAACAAAAAAGCCTTTCTTAGCTAAAAAGTTCTAAATCAACTTTTTTCCTTCGTATAACTTTTTTATCTCATTTCTCAGATTTTCAATTTAAAACACTTTTCCTGCTAACGATCCATCATAAATAAATGTTTAAATTACATTATCATGAAATGAAAATAATTCATATTCATATATTCATAAATTTGTATTATTCAATGTAATTGTTATGAAAACCGCAAAAAAAAAACAACTTTATACACAATAATAATTCTTTATATGAATATAAAATTAACAGCAAAAATTATAAAACTAAAAAAAATATGAACATAAAATAATAATCATTCTAAAGTTACTAATTTGACAGCAGATGTTTTGAACATGACAGCAGACATGAATCGGACGGTTTGCTAAAGATCAAAAGAACATTTTTTTTTTTTTGTATATTTCCAACAGAGAAATGAAGTTATAATGTTATAAAAATAAAAATGCTGTAAATAAAAGAGAAAAAAAGAATATGGAATGTTATTTAAATACTAAAGTTTCCCCACTTTTTGGATGTTTCTCTATAGTCGACTCTACGGACTCACTATAGTCGACCTTATACTCTCTATAGTTAAGAACTTAATATCTCTACAATCATCTTTTAATTTTATTATAATCAAGACTTTAGTCTCTTTATAGTCGCAACTTTAGAGTAACTAAATTCGAAACCTCAGTCCCACTACAGTCGATATTTTATTCTCTCTACCGTGGATATTTTATTCATTCTATAGGCGACGCTATAATCTCTGTATAATCGTTCTTTTATTTTCCTTATGGTTGAGACTTTATTCTCTGTATGTTGGCGTCTTAGGTGTTTTTATGGTCGTGATTTAAGTCAAGACTTCAGTCTCACTATATTCGGGAGATCAGTCTTATTATTGTAGAAATACTTAGTCTCCATGGTAAAGAAACTAGTTCTATTACAAAGAATTTATCTACAGAAGATGCTATAAACTCAGTTTAGTCAAAACTTTAAAATGAATGAGGCTCTAGTATATAAATGAGACTCTAGTCTCACTATAGTCGCGACTTTAATCTCACTATAGTCGATACTTTAGTCTCACTATAGTTGAGACTTTAGTCTCACTGCAGTCGAGACTTTAGTCTCACTATAGTCGAGACTTTAGTCTCACTATAGTCGAGACTTTAGTCTCACTATAGTCGAGACTTTAGTCTCACTATAGTCGAGACTTTATTCTCACTATAGTCGAGACTTTAGTCTCACTATAGTCGAGACTTTAGTCTCACTATAGTCGAGACTTTAGTCTCACTATAGTCGAGACTTTAGTCTCATTATAGTCGAGACTTTAGTCTCACTATAGTCGAGACTTTAGTCTCACTATAGTCGAGACTTTAGTCTCATCATAGTGGGAACTTAAGTTTCAGTTCTAGTTTAGATTCTAGATCAGATTCTATTTCAGATTCTACTTTATATTTTATTTCATTTTATAGTTCAGATTCTGTTTCACATTCTATCTCAGATTCAGGTTAAGATTTAAGTCATATTTTAGTTGAGATTCTAAATAAATTTTAGTTCAGTTGTAGTTCATATCCCAGTTCATATTTTAGTTCAAACTCTAGTTCAGAATCTTCTGTTCGAGGTTATAACTTAAATTTTTCATCAGAATTTAGTTGAGTCCTAGTTCAGTTTTTGTTTCAATATATTGCTAAGATCCCAGTTCCGTTGTTTGTTTAGACTTTCAGTTTGTTTTAAGTTCAGAAATTTCTGTTTTAGATTATAACTGAAATTCTAGTTTAGTTTCTACCTCCGATTTTGTTTTAGAATTAAGTTTGGATTAAAATTCAATCTAAATTACTAAAAGTCTATATTATTGTCTTTTGAATAAAAGTCGTCATAAACTATTGTGTCGAATATTTTAGAATTATAATCATTAACTTATAATCATTTCAATATACAGCATTAAAAGCTTCATTAATAACAGTAAAATTTTTCTCTTTTCTCTTATTTCAGGTAATTTCTCCTCTTATTGTTAATTATAGTCATTAATGCCTAAAACACTGTAGTATAAACAATTTTGGTACATACATGTGAAAAAGGTAATAATACATTTTTAATTATATAATTTTACAAATTACAAATAATATTAATAAAATATAGTCTTTTGATTTATAATCAGACAATGCTAAAAATGAATGTATCATCAATTAAATACTTCATAGAATATTGTCAATTTTTTTGTTCATGTCGGCGAAAAAATAATTAAAATTCATTAAATATTTAAAACCCGCTGATCTAATGAATAAAATATAAAAAAGTAAATATTTTACATTTGTTTTCAATAAAATGACTCAATTATTAAAGTTGAAATAATTTAAAAGGGTTTTTAATAAATAATCAATTTTTTATTTTAATTTAACAAAATTTATTTATTTATTTATTCACTAGACATTTAAAACAGAAAATCACTTAATTATCAAGGTTTTTATTCCAAAGCAGGTGTTTTCATAAATTAATATTTGAACATTTACCCTAAAACACTTGATGGGAGATAAGCGACTTAAATTTGTGATTAATTTATTATTATTCCCGTTGAAATAATCGAAAGTAAAAAAATGAAGCACGAAAATTTGTGGAGTTGGAAGTTATTCGGCATTCAGTTAATTTGAAAAGCTTTTCCTTTATAGCTCGAAAACAGTACACTTCTAAGGTAGAACATTTAAAGCTTTCTCCAACTGTTATTTAAAAATATTTACAATTCTTTTTTTTTTTGTACACCGCCTTAAAAAACCATTGGCTTTTAAATCCAAAAATTTAAAAGGACTCATTTTATATCTCGAAAATTTGTGATATGTCCTGATGACGTCTTACACTACAGCCAACGCCACCGATAATTTCACAAAAATTGTGTAGAAAATTAATAGTCTCCTCATCTATTCTCTATAATATATAATAATTCACTAAAATTCTATTTAATTTGTTTTAGCCATTTCACCTACATTTGTTGAAACTATTATTAAAAATATTAAAATATATATAATATTTTTAAACAAAAAACTAAAAATAGTCTTCCACATGATCACTCAAAAAATATTTTAAAATCGATTTCAAATGGGAATTAAAAAATAGCTTGAGAAGAAAATTTCAATTTCTAATGAAAATTTCAATTTTTAGTGAAAATGTAAATTTTTAGTGAAAATTTCAATTTTTAGTGAAAATTGCAATTTTTAGAGAAAATTGCAATTTTTAGAGAAAATTTCAATTTCCAGTGAAAATTGTAATTTTTAGTGAAAATTGTAATTTTTAGTGAAAATTGTAATTTTTAGTGAAAATTGTAATTTTTAGTGAAAATTGTAATTTTTAGTGAAAATTGTAATTTTTAGTGAAAATTGTAATTTTTAGTGAAAATTGTAATTTTTAGTGAAAATTTTAATTTTTAGTGAAAATTGTAATTTTTAGTGAAAATTTTAATTTTTAGTGAAATTTTAATTTTTAGTGAAAATTTTAATTTTTAGTGAAAATTTTAATTTTTAGTGAAAATTGCAATTTTTTGTGAAAATTGCAATTTTTTGTGAAAATTTCAATTTTTTGTGAAAATTTCAATTTTTAGTGAAAATTTCAATTTTTAGTGAAAATTTCAATTTTAGTGAAAATTTCAATTTTTAGTGAAAATTTCAATTTTTAGTGAAAATTTCAATTTTTAGTAAAATTAAAATTTTTAGTGAAAATTTCAATTTTTAGTAAAAATTAAAATTTTTAGTGAAAATTTCAATTTTTAGTAAAAATTAAAATTTTTAGTGAAAATTTCAATTTTTAGTAAAAATTAAAATTTTTAGTGAAAATTTCAATTTTTAGTAAAAATTAAAATTTTTAGTGAAAATTTCAATTTTTAGTAAAAATTAATATATTCAATTTTTAGTGAAAATTTCAATTTTTAGTGAAAATTAAAATTTTTAGTGAAAATTGCAATTTTTTTTGAAAATTGCAATTTTTTGTGAAAATTTAATTTTTTGTGAAAATTGCAATTTTTTGTGAAAATTTCAATTTTTTGTGAAAATTGCAATTTTTTGTGAAAATTGCAATTTTTTGTGAAAATTTCAATTTTTTGTGAAAATTTCAATTTTTTGTGAAAATTTCAATTTTTGTGAAAATTTCAATTTTTGTGAAAATTTCAATTTTTTGTGAAAATTTCATTTTTTGTGAAAATTTCAATTTTTGTGAAAATTTAAATTTTTGTGAAAATTTCAATTTTTTGTGAAAATTTCAATTTTTGTGAAAATTTCAATTTTTAATGAAAATTTCAATTTTTATTGAAAATTTCAATTTTTAGTGAAAATTTCAATTTTTAGTGAAAATTTCAATTTTCAGTGAAAATTTCAATTTTTAGTGAAAATTTCAATTTTTAGTGAAAATTTCAATTTTTAGTGAAAATTTCAATTTTCAGTGAAAATTTCAATTTTTAGTGAAAATTTAAATTTCAGTGAAAATTTCAATTTTTAGTGAAAATTTCAATTTTTTGTGAAAATTTCAATTTTTTGTGAAAATTTCAATTTTTTGTGAAAATTTCAATTTTTGTGAAAATTTCAATTTTTAGTGAAAATTTGAATTTTTAGTGAAAATTTGAATTTTTAGTAAAAATTTCAATTTTTTTTAGTGAAATTTCAATTTTTAGTGAAAATTTCAATTTCTTGTGAAAATTTCAATTTTTTGTGAAAATTTCAATTTTTAGTGAAAATTTCAATTTTGGTGAAAATTTCAATTTTTTGTGAAAATTTCAATTTTTTGTGAAAATTTCAATTTTTAGTGAAAATTGCAATTTTTTTTTTTTTTTGAAAATTTCAATTTTTTGTGAAAATTTCAATTTTTAGTGAAAATTTCAATTTTTAGTGAAAATTTCAATTTTTTGTGAAAATTTCAATTTTTTGTGAAAATTTCAATTTTTTGTGAAAATTTCAATTTTTTGTGAAAATTTAAATTTTTTGTGAAAATTGCAATTAAAAAAGTCGTACTGATTTTAGTTCAGATTTTGATGCAGAATTTGTTCTGGTTCTAATTCAGATTAAAGGACGTTTCTTAGTTCAGATAATAGTTCTAATCCAGTGTCTCATCCTAGTCCAGATTCTAGCAAACACTCCAGTTCAAATTCAGGTTCTGAATCAGATTCTATGCCAAGTTCTAGTTCACATTTTGCCAGATTCTTGAAAAGATTTTAATTCATGATTCAGGTTTCAAGTTCAGGTTTAAGTTTTAGTTCCGACGTTTTTTCTGATTCTTGTTTTGGTTCAAGATAATATTCCGATTCCTACTTCAATATGGATTTTTGCTTAAAATAAATCAGTTCAGTTTTAATTTTCAGTTTGTTTTTCTATGTCTGGCACTTTATAATAAATAAATAATTATAATCTGGTTCCAAATTTATGTTTGAGAAATTTTTTTAATAAAAATTATTTGCCAAATCCATAATCGATTTCGCTAATATGACAATTAACAAATCCACATGCAAATTAAGTTATAAATGAATGAAATCAATTATAGTTATGGACAGAAAAACTAAAATTGTGTATTAATGTTCTTTTATCTAATAACGTTAATTTAATATAGTTTTACTTATGATTAAATAAATATTTAACACACTGTGCGTATGATTAATATTAATTAGGAATTATTTTAGAAATTCCTCTTTAAATCCTAAATTAATTTTGAAATTGAATTAAATTTGAATTCATATGAAAATAAGAATTTTCATTATATTGAAATGGATTAAAATTTTCATAATAAGGAGTGAGATTGAAAAATATTTAACATACATTTTTCATTAGAACTTTAACCCCAAGTATTATTATTATTTTTTTTTTTTGTGAGTGACCAAAAAAAGTTATTAAATATTTGCAAAAAAACTCAACTTGGTTCTAGAAAATGCTTTTTCAATTGCAATTTACCAGTACCTGGAGAACTTATCCGTTGATAGAAACCTGCTGCAGTAGAAGCAATAACCCACATGATGTTTCTTAAGCAATAAAATTCGCAGCATTTCCAAATAGCTCTATACGCTTCAGTTAGAAAATTAGCCCATTTAGAACAGTGCTCGGACTGTCTGGTATGAAAAGTTAAAGCTAATGCAGGTTTAAGAACATACGAAGCTCAAAAATTCTTGACAAGAAGGCTGCTAAAGCTTTAGAGGTCGAAAAAGACCCTTTCTCCATAATGGATGATGAAATGTAAGTTCTGGCGGATTTTGTGTCAACTTCCTAGTCAAAATTGTGTATTGCTGCTGCTCGAGAAAATGTTGAGAAAAGCGTTATGGCCCCAAATTCAGGTCAAAACTTCCTAAATAAGTATGACATGCAGTATACAGTAGCGGCAAAGGAATCAATCATTTGTTATAGTGGGCTCATAATACCGAAATTTACATCAGGAAATTTATACAAAATGTATTGGACCGAAATACCATGTTCGATCCAATATATCCAGGAAGCTTTCGAACGAATATCCCCGGTTTAAGGTCATAAAAGTCCTAAATATAAAGCGATTTCAACAAAATTCTAAACAAAAGAGTTATATTATTCTTAATTGATGTAACAAATTATAACCGAGGCGTCGGTCCATTACTTCTCATAGGTCACATATAAGCCCCTTTTTTTCAAATCTCATATATTCGTGGTAATTGTAATAACAAACAGGTACAAAGTTAAGAATTAAATATGATTTAAAATTGAATGTTCAAATTTATACCGAGGGTTAGATCCATCATTACGTTTAGCTGGAATATAACCACAAAAAACCCATTTTAAAAACATACATTTTACATAAATGTATTGAACATATTATATTACTTTACACTTAATCATAAATGCGAGGTCGTCGGTCCATTACTTCTTATGAGGTCTCAAAAAAGCGCGGCTAGCGAAGGCATTCATGTTGAAGTATTGCTAATAAGTAACCTGGTCAAATCAATATAAATACATTTAAAATTGATGTTCCAAATATACGAGGGTGTCGTCCACTCAATACTTTTAGCTTGAATATAACCATCCAGAAAAAAAAAACCTTTTTTAAAAGCATACATTTTACATAAATGTTTGTAACATATTAATTGTACTTCACACTTTATCATAAATCAGAAAAGCAATTTAACGAGGGTCGCTCATAAATTTTTCAACTGCTGCCATTTACAACAAACAATGTGGTGTAGGTTACAACATAATCGTGCTTTACTGACTGTAACGTTGCAACTGGTGATTAATAAATATGTATGTTAAGATTTTTCGATCTCACTCCTTATATGAAAGGGCATATTCATTTCAGATATCAAAATTCATTTTAAATTTGAAAATTCTTAAATGTTAAGCAAAAACTATTGAATATTCTTTTTTGTGTATTTTTATATTAAAAATTTTATTTATGAATTAAATCATTTTTAACTTATAAATTATTTAAGATAAGAGAAGAGATTCAGAATGGAGCACAAATGAAACTAAAACATAAATAAATGAAATATTTAAAAAATTTCACAAATAAGAGAAAAAAAGAATAATTAAAATAAAATGAAATGAAAGCAGCAACTTAATTTCA
>PYHX02000268.1:0-29524 GCA_004302925.2 Cochliomyia hominivorax | reverse complement strand
TCCGACAGAAGAAACTTTTTGGTGTTTATCTCGCATATGAATTAGGAAAGTTTTTCCATTTTTTTGTTGAAATTTAAAAAAATCAATCATAAACGTGGTGGCCAACTTTAGAGGGTCACCGACTAAGCCACAGACCTCATAGATTCCTGTACACCTCCAAATCAACTAAAAAACCATGTGAAATTTTATACAGATATTTCTATCGGTTTCGAATACACTGATGCATATTCCTCTAAACGAATTTAATCTTTTTCTCCCTTTGATTTTATATTTGTTGTTCTCAACCAAAAAATATTTGAGGTTTTTTGATTAGAGACAACTTAACGGTACCTTTTTTAAAATGAACTAGATTTTTTAAATCTCGCTGTGTTTTTTTATTCATGTGATCAAATGTGCCTGGTGCTATTTTATGTGGAATATTTTATAAAACGCAGACATGAAAATTTAAAAATTTAAGTAAATTGACATTATCTTTATTTTACTACATAATATTATATTTTAATCGATCAAAAACAGATCCAAATTAAATTTTTTCCTGGCCAAGAATGCCTCGATAAAGAAATTGATCGTGAAATTAAACGTTCTGAAATTGTGGCTCGTAACTTCTTTGAAGAAATTAAAGAAAATTTAAAGAGGACATAATACTGTCAAAAGCACAAATGCATTTATAGAAAATATGAACCAGTGTGTAAGCTACTAATCTCAAAGAAATTGTTTCTGATTCAATTTAAGAATTAAAACAAAAGACTTTAATATAAAACCCTAAGAATTTCACTAATTATTTCCTCTTTCCAAAAAAAATCTTCATGATATTGAAAAGAACATTATTTTTTCCACAATTTAGTTACTTTTTATGGATGAATCGAATGGTAATGGTGGATATGTAACTTCTACTACAACATCAACAGCAGCAGCAGCAGTAGCTGCATCAGTCAGCAGAACCATAAGTAATAAAAATATTCAGAATAATAATAACAACAACAACATTTCCAACGGCATTAACAACATTCATAATAATATTAATATAAATAATAATAACAACAACAATTGTAATACAACAAATAATATCAATAATATTATGGCAGCCGCATCAAATGCAGCAACAGCAGCAGCATCAGCCGCCGCTGCTGCAGCATGTGTGGGTGGCGTTCAATTACCAAATTCAGTATCAAATGAAGATCTTAGCCAAAGTCTATCCGAATACACAGATGCCGACGAAAGCATATCAGCACCAACCGAATTTTTGGCAGAGGTAAGAGAAAATTATATATATTTTTTATCGTACAAAAATATTTTCTAAAATTTTACACATGAAACAAATGGAAGTTAGAAAAACTAGTTATGGTCTATAAGGCGATTAATACTTCCCAATGAGAACAAATCGAATGTGTGAAAGTTTGATATATTAGAACACGTTAATTGTTGTACACCTCGGCAAGATGCCAAAACTTCTCATCCACTAATTTTCAAATAGAGTCCAGATTGTTTTTGAAATGGATGTTATTATAGAATATTATAATACCGTGACTGGCAGAATATGGATCACCTGTTGTTGATTGCTCTCCTCAAAAGTATTAAACGTTTTCAGAGTTGATTCTTTGTAATCGTCCAACCCCATTCCTATCCCTGCTGTCAAAGCTATTTTGCGGGCTTTACATATGACGTTTTGGTGTGAAATTCTGACAATATCTCCATTTCTTATCATCAGTAATAATAAGATGGCAAAATTACTTCTTTTAATACAGTTTTGCCATAAAAAATAATTTCTTATCTAATAAAAAGATTTTAAGGTCAATTAAGATCTGGACTAAGTCCAGATCCTCTCGATAGGAATCTTACTTCTGAATGTACTTAATTTCCAATTATACTAATCTAAAATAAGTAGCTAAAAAGTATCGCTGCACCATGTTAAAAGGGACTTTTAGAATTGTCTAACATGGAAGTTTATCCTCAAATATTTTAAGTAGAACTCACCCCTGTATTTGGATTTTCTACTCTCTCTCCCTCTCTCTCTCTCTCTTCTCCAACTCTCCCAAATTATTAGAAAACTTAATATTAATGAAGATATTAGAAAAAAAAACAATTTTAATTCTTTTCTCCACAGTTTCTATCTGCCGTCATGCTCAAGGATTACAAGAAAGCTTTAAAATATTGCAAACTCAGTAAGTAAACCTTAAAAGAAGAAAAAGACCAAATTCCCAGACAAAATGGAAAATGAAAAATTTTGAATTTTAATTATTTTTCTTATTACAGTTTTACAATATGAACCGGATAATTCAACAGCAAAGAATTTATCCCCTGATATTGGATAAATTAAGGGGTGAGTATAAAAAAGTAAGAACAAGGAAAAATATTGTTAAATGCTTTTTTCAAAGAAGGAGACCTGAATTAATGTTTTTTTTTTGTAACCAAATAAAAGCAAAAAAATTACGAAAAATAATTTTAAAACTCTTTTAGGTACAAATACATCAAGTGACAGTGATGAAAACTATAATAAATCATCATCACCTGAATTAATAATGGAAGCACCATCATCCGATCCCTCGGCTGGTGAAGTGATGAACATGATGATCAATATTTGAGACATATTAAGAATAGTGCAACGGCCTATGCAGGTGTGGCTATCGGGGAGGATTGGCGGTTAATGCTGGTGGCGGTCATAAACAATTCGAATAGAAATGATCCCAACTCAAATGTTAGCAGCAGTAGTGGTAGTGCAAATGAAGTTGAAGAGGACGATGATGTGGAAGTTGATGAAGAAGGCTGTGGTTCAATAGATGCCTAGTTTAAGTGACGAAGATGTTGAAGATGACGACGATGATGACGAAGATGCGGAAGAAGGAGATGACTGTGACGATGATGAGAAGATGATGATGATGAAGATGATATTATGAGTAGTAGCGGTGATGATTACCAGTTGATGAACAAACAAATACTTGTTGGTGACGTATTAGATTTAGATGCTTCTTCAGCAAATGCTTGTGGTGTGGGATGCTGCAGTTAATTCATCACGTAACTCATCTAGTGGTGGCAAAGTAAGCAGTCCGCAGTGACAATACAACACATTCATATTCGAGTCTTTACTTGAGGAAGAAGATGATATTGTGCCTGCAAATTTACATTTTCCAAAAGATTTACATACAAACGATTTGGATGTTAGTAATGGTAATAAAGTACCCTCAACATCATGTAGTGACTCCGAATCACCCACAGAACCATTAACCCAAAGATTGGCAGCCATTTTACGTTCAAAATGTGGTGTCTCCAATACGGGCGGTTAGAAAATTATAGTTAAGACTCAAATGCAAATGAAAACATATATTTTATATTCAAGCAACCGATAAAAATATATATGAAAACATATAAAATATCTAAAATATATTTTTACGAAATTCTTACAACTTTTGTAAAACAATTTTTCTAATTAATTTTTGAACGAAAACACAAAATCATATGATATCAAATATATGTACATATTGATAGCAGAGAGTTAAAAGAAAAATTATTATATTAAGTTTTCCGTATAATGTTTACAAATCGGCTAAATTCTATACTTTAATATTGACTCTAATCAATTTTAATTCAACTCTCCTCCGTTGCCAGTTTAGTTCTAGTTCAATTTAGTTCTAGTTCATTTCTAGTTCAGTTCCAGTTCTCTACTTCATTTTCCGGTTTTGTTCTAGTTCTGTTCTATTTTCTGTTTTAGTTCTTCTTTAGTTCGTTCCAAAAAATTTAAAGTTTATTTAAAATAATCTCTGACGAAAAAGTCATAACTTATAAAATCAAAGGAAAGAAATAAATATTTTTATCTTTTCGATCAGCTTAATATTTTTGGAAATATTTTTTTAAGAAGAAATATTTATTATCTGCTATTTATTTAATTTGTTTAGTATCTATTAGAGCTTATTAAATTATATTTATATTTATAAAACATATTTACACAAAATACTTCTAAACACAAACACCAATACAATAACAATAATAATAAAATAAAAAATAAAATAAAAAATAATTAAAAATATTTTGCAAAACGCATTTTAAGCACAAAAATAATTTCAAATTTTTGACATGAAAAAATATCAAGAAATTAAAGAAAAAACATAATAATTATTTGTCTTCAGTTTAATGTAAAAAATAATTTAATTATTTTTATAAATTTCAATGAAACACATTTTTATTTATGTTTTTTTCTTTCGATATTAAAAAAAAAAAAAAAAAAACATATCGCATGAATAAAAAGAAAATCTATGATTTCCTAAGTAAGAAAAATGCAAAACTTTTCCAAAAAAAATAAACGAAATATTTAATTTAAAATTATTCAATATTTTGTTAAATTTCTAACAAAATTTAAAGTTAAAACATTCAAATGTTACTTTTAGTAATTTGATTTTTAACGGAAAGTTTTGCATTCTCTGCGTTTCCTAAATTTTGAGTCCATTTATATTGATTAACAGTAACAGTAACTTGATCTTTAAAAAAAAAGACTAAAAATATTATAAAATGAATGACTGACCGATCTTTGTAAAATATCACATAAAATACAAATGTGCCAAATTAAATACTTTTTCCATCAACTGTTGGCAAAAGTCTTATTAAGAACAGAATATAAAATTTTTATTTTATTAATTTATCCACCGAAAAAATCAAAAACCATTTCCAATATGATGAAACAAAATTTTGTTAAAAAAAATCATATATAGATCATTTGTTGTAAAATAGTCATAACTCAAAAGATCAAAATTTTCATTATTTTACATAAAAATATTTCATAGAATATTAGTGAAGATAAAGCTTAAATTAAAGTCATTTTCACACGCTTTTAAGTGTTTAATTCTAGTTTCGTTCTAGATCAGTTCTGGTTCTAGTTCAGTTCCAGTTTTAGTTCAGTTCTAGTTCAATTTAAGTTCTGTTCTTGTTCAGTTCTAGTTCTGTTGCAGTTTTGTTCTAGTTCAGTTTAAGTTCTGTTACAGTTCAGTTCCAGTTTAGTTCTGGTTCTAATTCAGTTCCAGTTTTAGTTCAGTTCTAGTTCAGTTTAAGTTCTGTTCTTGTTCAGTTCTATTTCTGTTGCAGTTTTGTTCTAGTTCTTTTCTAATTCAGTTCTAATTCACTTCTAGTTTAGTTTTAGTTCAGTTTTAGTTTCAGTTTTAGTTCAGTTTTAGTTCAGTTCTAGTTCAGTTCTATTTCAGTTCTAATTCACTTCTAGTTTAGTTTTAGTTCAGTTTAGTTCAGTTCTAGTTCAGTTCTAATTCAGTTCTATTTCAGTTCTAATTCACTTCTAGTTTAGTTCTAGTTCAGTTTTAGTTAAGTTTTAGTTCACTTTTAGTTCAGTTCTAGTTCAGTTCTAGTTCAGTTCTAATTCAGTTCTAGTTCAGTTCTAATTCAGTTCTATTTCAGTTCTAATTCACTTCTAGTTTAGTTCTAGTTTAGTTTAGTTCTAGTTCATTTTTTGTTCCAGTTTTAGTTCAGTTCTAGTTCAGTTCTAATTCAGTTCTAGTTCAGTTCTAATTCAGTTCTATTTCAGTTCTAATTCACTTCTAGTTTAGTTCTAGTTTAGTTTAGTTCTAGTTCATTTTTTGTTCAGTTTTAGTTCAGTTCTAGTTCAGTTCTAATTCAGTTCTAGTTCAGTTCTAAATTCAATTCTAGTTCAGTTCTAATTCATTACTAGTTTCAATTCTATTTCAGTTCTAATTCACTTCTAGTTCATTTTTTGTTCAGTTTTAGTTCAGTTCTAGTTCAATTCTAGTTTCAAATTTTGGGTTATGACGAACTTGCAGTAAAGGAACGATACATTTAAACAAGATATGGATTCATTAATTGTTGCTTTCCTTTCTCCAACAAAGCTAATTTCTTCATTTCGCAAACAATTTATTATTTAATTTTAAAATTTTGACATCAAATATGGAATTTTATAAAAAATATTCATATAATTTTATTCATCTGGCGAAATAAAAAATCTCCATTTTAATTCTTAAAGGAATTTTCTAAAATTTAAAATTAAAAACTATTAAAAATAATAGTTACTAACAAAAATATAAAATGTAATTTCAATTACAAAAAAAAACGCAAAAGCTTTTCTTATTTGAATAGAGTTTTTAGAGCATTTTCTTTAGGTAAAAAAAAATGATTTTTCATTTTAGAAAATTTCCTTACTTTAGAATGATTAATTGATATTAATAATTTATTCAAATATTATCTATATAAAATTCTACTAATATATTATTTAAAATAAAAAAATATTATATATTATAGGTAAATACACAGTATTGTGCGAAAACTTAAGCAACTTTTATCCACTAATAAAATTAACTCTAAAAATCGCTGTTCGAAACCTAAGCAACTTTAACATCATTCTAAAAAATAAAAAAATGCTTGTTTCTAGGTCATATAGAGAAAATAAATTCATTCGTTTTCATTTTTAACATAACCAATAAAAAATACATCTCGTTATTTTGACTAAGTTATCATGTTACATCACACTTTGTGACGCCTTCAAAAATACACCGAAGCTAAAGAATTCCTTAAAATTAGAATGGGAAGCTATTTCACTATCTATTCTAGCGAACCATATATAATCAAGATCACTAAGATCTTAAGAAGCGTAAGATGCCAAATATGCGTATTAAGAACATTTGCTTAGGTTTTGAACAGCAAATTTTTGACTAATTTTTTGCTTAAACTTTTATGTTACTTCCTAACAAATGGAATTAAATTCTTATTGTTAAAAAAATGAAATATTTTTTCAGAAAACTGGATTTAGTTGCAAAAATTTCTTAAGTTTCGAACACTGATGTTTATAAAACAATGTATATTATAACCCAGTTAAAAGTAAAGTATAATGGTCCAAAATAAAATTTTCATAAAACAAATAAACTAAATTCAATCTAAATAAATAAAAAATATTAATTAAATTAATATTTAACAAAGAAAATTCAAAATTAAATTGAAAATTTAATTTAAAAATATTAACTTATGTAACTAAAAAATATCTAAAATAAATATTATATAGAAATAAATAAACTATGTAATTAAAAATATAAATATATATATATACATACATACAAACATACATACATATATATAACTATAAAAATACATATTTATTGAAAATAAAAGAAAAATACAACAAAAATGAAAAATATTTAAAATGAAGAAAGTTTTTATAGAAACAATAGAAGAGACTTGATGTTATTTAATAAGTTTAATTATAAATTAAAAAATTAAAAAAAATAATAATAAAATTATTAAAATCGGTTATTATTCGATTATTAAATAACCTCCACCTGCATACATGTGAGAAGTAACGCATATTCATAGCACAGTGATTCCCAAATCGATTTCTTTCTCGATTTCTCTTTAAATAAGACATATGATCAAAGCTGGTATAAATTTAAGTGTTGGGGCTCTATAAGGGCTCAATGGGCGAAAATACAAGCGTACAAAATTACCTCTTCTTAACTTGTCCCAATAAGTTCTCCAAAAATTAAATTTCAAGTATTGAAAATTTTGTTTGAATTCAACTTGAATTTCAATTTAATTCCCAAGTATTTTGGAAGTTCTCCAAAAATGAAATTTCAAGTATTGAAAATTTTGTTTGAATTCAACTTGAATTTCAGTTTAATTCTCAAGTATTTTGGAAGTTCTCCAAAAATGAAATTTAAAGTATTGAAAATTTTGTTTAAATTCAACTTGAATTTCAGTTTAATTCCCAAGAATTTTGGAAGTTCTCCAAAAATGAAATTTCAAGTATTGAAAATTTTATTTGAATTCAACTTGAATTTCAGTTTAATTCCCATATATTTTGGAAGTGACTTTTACATTTTTATGGAAAACATTCTTGTGAAATAAATAAAAATATCATAAGACTTTATTACTCGAGAAAGGAGCATAACTTGGCGAAAAATTAGGTAAACATATTGGAATATATTTGTAACATATATTTTATTATAGAAAGCCAAGAATTGGTGACTATTTTCTGGAAAAAAAGAAATTCAAGATTCGGGATTAAATTGGAATGAAGAACATAACAAAAGTCTTTAAACAATTAAACCTAAAAATCTGAGATGAGAATACTATTTTGTGCAATATTTGAATACTACTTGAATTCCATTATTTTTAATACATGAATGATACTTTTACTGAAGGGTTGTATTCTACTGTATATTTGAGGTTTATTTCAATGTTTGTTTTATACTTGAATTAGTGTGAGGGTTGTAATCAGCCTTTCAAACACTATTATATTCATCTTGAACTTAAGTTTCCTTTTCACTGGAATATGGTATTGAAATAAAGTTTAATACCAGTGTATTTCAACACTTGAAATTTGAATTTGTAGTTGGAAAATCATTGTTCTTATTTATTTTTATAATTAAAAAATGTGATCAATACATTTACCCAATCCAAAATAAACAATTTTGAAAATTTTATTGAGACGCCAAAGTATTTGGTTGATTTAAAAAATTGTCCTTAAAAACATACACACATTGATAAAAGTCACCGTCATCTGTTATGTACAATGCTTAAAGGCTCCCATTGGTCAAAACACAGAATACACAGAAGTGTCAAAAATGATAGTTCAAATATTTAAAATCAATTGTTTCTTAGGCAATTGTTCATGTGCAACAGAGATAGCATTACCAAATCTGTATGTATAAGTATCTAACTGTGTGTGAAAGAAATTCTTTTGTGTCGTTACTTATTGTAAACATTGGATCAAAATACAATTGAAATATCAAAATGATCAACTCCGAAAAATATATTTTATATCATTTAAAATATACAAAACAATTTTTTTTAACAAAAATATGTTTGCTACAATCATAATAATAACGTTTCAACATAGAATGTACTAACTTTTTTGTCACTTCCGCATTAATTTTCTCACATTCATCAATTAATTTCTGTTTAAACAATGTAATGCTCTCGAATCCGTATATCTAAGTGGTTCCACAAATAATCTATTGGATTGATGTCGAGGGACTGAGGAGAAGTTTCAAGAGTGTGGGGAATGTTATAACAGTACCATAAACGAACAATTTCTGTATTGTGCTCGGTCATTATCCTTCTAAAGGAAATAATGGAATTCAAAGCCAAGTTTTTGAGTATCATTTTAATACAAATCATTGTAAAAAATATTTAAATAAATAATTTTTAATTTAACAAAAAGCTTCTTCATTTGTTCTTCATGCCAAAACATGTCCGCCTGATTTATATATAGAAAATTTGCTTTTATCAGAGAATATTATCGCAAAAGTCTATTTCATTGTTTTATGTCCTCTTTTACGAAGGAATGACGATTCATTTGGTTCTCCTTGCTAATTTTCGTTTTTTCCTGCAAACTCTGGAATTATACCCGCCGAACATAGAGCATGAAGTACGGTAAAGGAGCGGAAATCTGTACCAATGTTTTTCTTTAACATTGTTAAACTTTTGAAAAATGAAGTTTTAGTCCCTTTTTTCGCTTTTCCCAATAAGATAGTTCTGGCGATCGTCCACTTCTTGCCTTTTACTCACATGTTGGATCTTCTTTAAAACATATTATAATTCCAGCGTGGATGGTTATTCAATGTGTATATTTCCTGGATGGATTTTCTTTTGTTTCTACACGCTTGAAATAATTTTTCTATTTCAATTTTAGTTGTTTTTTTAAAATGTTTAACAGAAGTGAAGTCAGCGAATTTTTAAAATTAAGTACCGTTATTAACTTTTGTCCGACGAATTTTAAAGTTACCATATTTCACGAATTTAGACAGAACTGTGGTTAAGATTTCCTAAATATTTAGAGTAGTGACGGTGACTTTTGTCCACAAGAAATATGAATTTAAAAAAATTAATTCTTATTTTTTGTTTGTAAGTTTAATTAATAAAAAATCATTTTAACTAAAAATATTTTAAATAAACCATATTTTATGCGGAATTAAAATATTTTTATATATTATTTGTTTTATGGGTGCAGAGGCCCTTTAAAATCACATAAAGACGAATGACGATGACTTTTATCCATCTGTGTAACGGAATACTTATTTTTTCAAGACTTCTTTACATATAAAGTTTTGGTTTAAAATCTGCAATTAGACCCCATATAGGGCTAAATCCAGACTACCTTGAATTTAACCCATTAAACACCCAAAAAATATTATCTGCCTTATAATGAAGGGCCGGTCATTTCTGTGATCAAAGTAAAATTATTAAATATAATTTATATAAATTGAAATTTTAGATATTTCCACATAGTAAAGTGGGAATCTTTTTAAATCTCCAATTTAGGAAAAATTTCATATACATCAAATTGAAATTTTAAATAAAAATCGTTCTACGTTTTGATTTTATTAAAGTTTAAATATTAATTTTATTTTTCAAAAAATAACCAAATTTTCGAAAATTTTAAGTTCCACATAAATTTTTGACATCCAAAGACTTTCCAATTACTTCTTTCTTTAAAAATTGTGAATTTTCAAGTTCTGACGATTTTTTAAATAGCAAACACTTGTGTAAGAAATTTATCACTTGGCTGAAAATCCACCCTAAACTAGACTTCCTCTAGTCAAATTTAATTATTTTCCATACATTTATTATACAACCATAAACATTTTGGGAATTTCAACAGAGTGTGTTTATGAAACAAACATATTATGGTTAAAAGCATGGGTGTTTCATCGTCGACAACCATATTATAGTTAAGAATGTTCATAATAAATGTTTGGTTGTCTCAGATACAACAAATATTATAGGTGGAGGTTTAAAAAAATTACACATATACATTTAAATTTAAACATACACAACAACAAATCTATATCCATATACATATATAAATGTGTAAAAAATATTATTAAATATACAAAAAAAATTAATTATAATATTAAATTATAAATGTAAAAAATATATATATACATTTATTATGAAAATAAAAGTGAAAAATGTAAAAATATATAACTGATTTGAATATGGAATGAAAACTATATTTTTTCTAAGTTTCAAATTCAGGGTCGAACAAGCACTTCCTTTCAAATTTAAACGATTCTTTTTTTTCAATTTAAATACTTTAAAGAAATAATTAAATTTGCTTTTCAACAATTTCAATTTAAGTTTTTTTTGTGTATGAAAATCATAAATAATAAAATTTAAAAAAATCCCTTCGAAATAAATTATAAAAAAATATTTGATATACAGATTTTCATTTCCGTTTTGGTTATAATCCGATTTATAAAATAATTAAAAAAAAAGTAAATATTAAAACATATTTGTATGTATACAACAATAAAAACAATAAAAAATTAAATAAATTGTTAACAAAAACACACATACACACAAAAATTTATTAAATAAAGAAATAAAAAAATATATATTTAAAGGGAAGCAGGAAATTCAAATTGTTTTATTTGTATACTTTTTAGGGCGTAGCAAATATTCAATATTTGCTTTGTATGGGTAATACGCCTCCTGCTGGCCGTATCCGTTCTGTGTTTTGTTCAGAAAAACAGTTGCTTATGAAAGTATTTTGAATCAAATTTGAGAACTCTCGCTGATATATTTCTTTAGATATTCGATAATCAATATTTGCTTTGTATGGGCGATACCCCTCCCCCTGGTCTTACCTGACCCACATTTTGTCTAGTTAAATAGTTCCTTGAGAAAGTTGTTGGGACCAAATTTGAGAACTCTCACTTTTATAGTTCTTTAGATATTCAATAATCAATATTTGCTTTGTATGGGGGGTACCGCTCCCCCTGGTCCTATCGGAATTTTGTTTAGTCTATGTAACTTTCGGGTATATTGGAATGTTGTCAAAATCGGACCAGCTGTTTTAGAGTCTACGTTACACACATACATACATACATACATACATACATACATACATACATACATACATACATACGTACATACATACATCCTATTTTATATATATAGATTGAATTTCTGCAAAATCCAATATTAACAAGACAAGAATGACGCCAGGATGGTTAATAACCCCAAAACCTTGACAAAATTATTGTTTTTAGGGATTTGAACTTTTATAAATAATAGCAGAAGCGCGGTATGTATATATATTATAACTTCGACAGTTCGGATCCCATTATCCTAAATAATATCAAAAATAATGTTTATAATATTTATAAACACACAGAAAAAAAAACATGAAACAAAATCAACGTTGAACATATTTGATTTAAGATTGAATAATTTTTGTTTCATTTAGTTTAAATTGAACTTTTCAACGTTTGTGGTGAAATAATATTTCACATATTAGAATCTCGATAAAATTATACAACGGTAAATTTTTAAAATTACTTTTAAGTACTAAATTTTCAAGTATTAAAACTGTATTTACTGTGAAACAATGTTAAATAAACATTCTTTCTCTATGAAACAAAATCAACACTGAAAAAAGTTAAATTATTTATATTTTAATGAATTTAACATTGATTTCTGCGTGAACGTTTAGAGCTAGAGAAGGGAACTTTTCTGTCTAATCAAAAAAAGGTTCAAATTTGTTCGTAAAATTAAACATTCCAAAAATATGGTGCGTAATTTCTTTACGAAAGAACAGAATACAGATAAGTATAATAAAACAAGATGCAAACCGTTACAATATCTGAATATCGGAACACATTCAAGCCCAACATAAAGTCTCATTTCTAATTTAACTTTAATGTTCTAATTTAACTTTAATGTTCATATTAATCCAAAAATATTAAGTGTCTTGAGGAAATTTGACAATCGTAATCGTGAATAATTTTACGAAATTATATTGTGATCGGTTCATAATGTCCCATGAATTTCACATAAGGTCCCTTAATAAGTTAAGTTTTCATAAAATTGTAGAACAATTTCAATTTCAATTTCAAATTACATCTTTATCGCAACAGAATTGATCTATATTAAAGGGAATTTGTCTATATTTAAGAGTAAATTAAGCTCAATACTCTTTCCCGGGAATGGGCCTTATATGAGACTTATAGCAAAATATGGACCGAGATTAGTGAAATCAATAACATATATTTAAAACAGTTAGAACAACAACTGTTTCAAACTTTAATAGAACAAAAATAAAACTTTTTAATTAAAAATTTAATAAGTTTAAACCATATTCCGAGAAGGGGCCGTGTACGGGAGCTAGATCAATCAAATTTAGAGTTTATTAATTTATCACAATAAATATATTTGACAATTTCAGAAAATTATTTTCAAAATAGCAATCTACATGACTCTCCGCATTTGAGGTGTATCAAAATTTTTCATATTTTAGCCTAAAACTTTTTTTTCTTGGCATTACAAACGGAATGACAAAGTTAATGTATCCTCTCATCACCATAAAAAACCAAGTAAAAATGTTATAGTCGGTCAAGCCCGACTATGTAATACCCTACACCACATTGTTAGTTATAAATGTCTGTTACGCAAATTTTATGTACAGCCCTCGTATAATTTGCTTTTCTTATTTATGCTTATGTGGGATTTGAGCCTGGTCGCACACGATCGGGTAGACCCTACTAAGGGTTAAGACTGATGGCAGTTAAAATTAATATTGAAACGACCGTTGTATTTGACAGAATAGGACGAAGAGAGATGACTGTATATGACAAGAATATTCTAGAATCGACAAAAACTGACGAGTAACGATTAGATCTCAATAGACGGTCAATTCCGTATATAGTTGAGTTTGAGCACTGGTCCAGGGCAGTCGTAGTCTAAAGTTGAAAGAGTTAAGTTGTTAAGTTGTAAAGTTGTAAGAAGTCAAGTGATAAATTTAAGTTGTGAAAGTGTCTTAAAATCAAAGTGAATAAATATATTTGATTGTTGAATTAAAACTATAAATACCCCCTAGACTTAAGCCTAATATATATAATATATAATAAACTAAAATCTATTAAAGAATTGTGTTTTAATCAAAGTCAACAAACTTTGTTATAAAACTATCCCACACTTATGTGTGCAATAGATTGCCAACATTTACGTAAAAATTTACCCGTTTTTAAAGGCAGTTTTTCTGGAGAGTCATATGAGAGTTAGAAAAAATTATGAACCGACACTCGTAGAATTTCGCAGAGTGCTTATATTAATCTTAATTTAACTAAATATTTTTGCAATACCCACGTATATGTGCGATTTATGAGTTTCATGATGATATTTGGAAGGTTGGTTGAATGGGACCTATGGAAAATTATGGGCCGATTCTCGTATAAATTGGCACATTTTTATAGAACATAATGATACTTATTTTTGCAGAATTAAGTTGACTTAATTTTTATTTAAGAATTTTATAGACTAAAAACACCATTCTGGGGGGACATTTAAATGGGGATCTATATAAAATAATGGACCTATCATAACCAATTTCTATAGACATCGCCCTTTGTCCAAAATAATAGTACGTGACAAATTTCATTAAGATATCTTCAAAACAGCGAACTGTACCTTGCGAACAAGATTTACATGGACAGTCAGCCAGACAGAGGGATGGACATGCTTAAATAGACTCAGGATTCTGAGTAGAACGTTATTTTTTTAAGTGGTGATAGGACACCATCTATGGTGATGTAGGGTATAATGAAATTTTTAGAAACATTCAAACATTTACCAAATTAAATTTAAATTTTCCTCCAAACAAAATCCGATTTTTTATTTAAATTTTAACTTCATTTAATATTTTTTTATTAATTCTATAATTTTTCGTATTTATTTAAACATTAAACTTTTCAAGTTTTTTTATTTTTTCTTTTATATACAATATTTTTATTACTTTTTATACTTTAATAAACTTAATTATTATTTTTATTAATTTTAAATAATTTTCTGTACCAAAACTTATAAATCATACTTTTTTTTCAACGTTTATAACGTAAATCATTCATTCTTTTAGATTTCGATTTTTACAATAATTAATTAATTTTTATTTTTTTTTAATTAAACAAACAGACTACAATTTTTTAAACATAATTTTTTGTTACAAAAAACATTTCAAAAAAATAATTTGAAATTCTTTTAAAAATTTTTAAAACTTTGAAATTATTGAGAAAATATTTTTTTGTAATAATTTTAGGGGTTAATAAAATTCCAAGGATGCACAGTGTTTCAAATGAAAAATGACATTGAAAAAAATAAATCTGCAACTTTCGAACGGCTATCGAACGATTTCAATGAAGCGTAGGCGATTTTAAGTTTTAAGTTTGAACTTTATGGACATAACAGGAGTCGGTTCACATGGTCCCAAAATTGGTCGCCTTGGGTCATAAAAAAACGATCCAGAGACCTTATATCTTAACAAATTTTAAAGATTTCTTCAAATGAGAAGATAAAGTATTGAGTTTTTGTTTTTATGAAGAAAAATCAACACGGATATAATTTACTAAGAGCTGTAAAATTTCGATCACTATTTTTGACACATGGAGAGGTGAAAGTAGACAAATTATATATCAATGTATCGACAATTATGTCTTAATTTTAAAAATATATAATACTATTGACAATAATAAAATTCATTGAACACTTTATGCGGAAAAGTGCCATGGAAGTGTTAAATCGTTTTTTTTTATAATGAAAATTCGTAAAATTCCCAAAATGGTTTTTTGCAACATCTTTTCAACCGATTTCGGGGAGCAAAAAATGTATGTTACTAAAAATTTTAGAACATATCAAGCTTTGAATAAAACATAAGTTTCTTAAAGAAATTCCAACTTTGCGAATTTAGAAATTAAGCCAGAAATAATAATGTTGTGAAAAAAATAGGATGAATTTGAGAATCTCTGGTTCTCCCAAAATTTAAATTTTTGAAACTTTTTTTGCATTACAGAAAAGCCGAGAAAGTAACCTTTTAGAAAAGTATATATACGGTAAAGGTTGTTTCAGAAATTCTTATAACTTTAAATTTCAAGAAGATATTTTCAAAAAATTTTCTTTGCAAAATTTTATTATTTATTCTTAATAAAATAAAAAAATATTTGAAACAATCGGATCAAATTTGGATCCGCTATAGCATTAAAACTTCCCCATGAACGGTAAAAAATTGAAATTTTTAATTTTTAAAACGAAATATCTCTTAAACTATAAGTTATAGATATAAGGAATCTCGATCAATTTGATATTTTTATCCCGAGGGACCCTGTGGACAGAGCACTGTTATGTCCATTAAATGCAAACTTACATCTGCTATCGCTATATGATAGAAGAAGTGAAATCTAACTTTATTTGAAACACTGTGGAAAGAATTGTGTAATTCAATTTATTGTCCAATATTTCTTTATATCTGTCTTTTTTGCGGTCACTAATTTTGACTTTGGAAATTTCTAATTTTAAACAAATTTTTAAATGATGACCTTTGACCTTCTGACCTGAAAATGTGTAATTTAAAACAAATAACAAATATGCCGAATCTTTAATACCCTCCACCACAAATGCTTAAAAAGTAAATACATTATGTTTCATACATGTACATTATACGCACATACACACTCACAAACATATATTTTATATGAAAGTATTTCTTATATACAACAAAGAAACTTAAATGAATCATATATTTGACTATAATTTTTTTCTACTAAACCGATTTTTCAAATTTTTGCTTTATAATTTGTCGATTTATAATTGATTATTTTAAGAAAATTCTTCGCTTTTATCTAGAGGTTTTTTGAGATGTCTTAACATACTGAAGCGATTTTGCGGGTTTAAAATAGGTAACTTTTGAGGACTATAACAAATATTCAGGCCAGACAGACGGACAGACAAAGCAAAGAATTTTGATTTGATGCAAGAATTACATTACACACAGAATGACAACGTTAATTTACCCTCTTCAACACTTTTGGTGATTGAGGGTATAAAGAAATAAATTAAAATAAATTTTTGTATTTAATACTCCAATTTAAATTATTTCAAAATTAAATTTTGTTTTTCATAATTTTTCTTAATTTTTGTAATTTTTTAAATATTTTATGTTTTATAATCTTTTTTTGTTAATTTTAAAAATTAATTATTATTTTTTTATAATTATTTTGAAAATGAGTTTTGATATGTGATTAAAACTACTAAATTATTTTATTTTATTTTACTTTCTTTTCTTGTTTACTTATTTTGATGTTAAAAATTATTTCATTTTATTTATTATTCGATTTCAGCACCTTGATTTAGTCACTTAATCTGACTAAAAAATGACTAAATTATTTTTTAATTCTTTTTTTTATTTATTTGCTTTTGTATTTTTAATTAATAAATTAATTAATAAATTAATAATTAATAAATCAGGTAATTAAGCTGTTGTTTTTGTTATTGATTCTATAACTATTTGTTTGTGTTAATGTGTGTGTTTTATGAAAATATATATTTTTTAATTAAATTATTTTTAAAAAAGAACTGTGTTTTTTTCTATATATTTTTTGTGTTATTTTGTACATTTAACATAAATTTAACGTTATAACTGTTTTTTCATTTGTATTTATTTTTATATTTATTTTAATTTTTTTATAAATCAGGTAAGTAATAGCAAAATAAAATATAATTATTAAAAACTTTTTTAACTCAAAATGTTAGCAAAAAAAATAAAATTAATATGAAAAACCATCATTTGTAATTTAAATATTTCCAACTTAAAAGTCCTTCTCTGTGTCCCCACAACTAAAACAGAACTAAGATAACTAGAACTTTACTAGACCTGAACTAGATCTGAACTCAAACTGCACTAGAACTGAGCTAGAACTGAACTAGAACTGTACTAGAATTGTAATAGAACTGTACTAGAACTGATCTAGAACTGAACTAAAACTGAGCCAGAAGAGCCAGAACTGAAATTGAACTGAACTAGAACTGAACTAGAACTGATCTAGAACTGATCTAGAACTGAACTAGAACTGAACTAGATCAGTACTAGAACTGAAACAGAACTGAATTAGAACTGATCTAGAACTGAACTAGAACTGATCTAGAACTGAACTAGATCAGAACTAGAACTGAACTAGAACTGAACTAGAGCTGATCTAGAACTGAACTAGAGCTGATCTAGAACTGAACTAGAACTGAACTAGAACTGAACTAGAGCTGATCTAAAACTGAACTAGAACTGAACTAGAACTGAACTAGAACTGATCTAGAACTGAACTAGATCAGAACTAGAACTGAACTAGAACTGAACTAGAGCTGATCTAGAACTGAACTAGAACTGAACTAGAACTGAACTAGATCAGAACTAGAACTGAACTAGAACTGAACTAGAACTGAACTAGAACTGAACTAGAGCTGATCTAGAACTGAACTAGAACTGAACTAGATCAGTACTAGAACTGAAACAGAACTGAATTAGAACTGATCTAGAACTGAACTAGAACTGATCTAGAACTGAACTAGATCAGAACTAGAACTGAACTAGAACTAGAACTGAACTAGAGCTGATCTAGAACTGAACTAGAGCTGATCTAGAACTGAACTAGAACTGAACTAGAGCTGATCTAAAACTGAACTAGAACTGAACTAGAACTGAACTAGAACTGATCTAGAACTGAACTAGATCAGAACTAGAACTGAACTAGAACTGAACTAGAGCTGATCTAGAACTGAACTAGAACTGAACTAGATCAGTACTAGAACTGAAACAGAACTGAATTAGAACTGATCTAGAACTGAACTAGAACTGATCTAGAACTGAACTAGATCAGAACTAGAACTGAACTAGAACTGAACTAGAACTGAACTAGATCAATTCCAGAACTAAACCAGAACTGAGCTAGAACTGAACTAAAACTGACCCAGAAGAGCCAGAACTGAAATTGAACTGATCTAGAACTGAACTAGATCAGAACTAGAACTGAACTAGAGCTGATCTAGAACTGAACTAGAGCTGATCTAGAACTGAACTAGAACTGAACTAGAACTGATCTAGAACTGAACTAGAACTGAACTAGAACTGAACTAGAGCTGATCTAGAACTGAACTAGAACTGAACTAGAACTGAACTAGAAATAAAAACTGATCTAGAACTGAACTAGAACTGAACTAGAACTGAACTAGAACTGATCTAGAACTGAACTAGAACTGAACTAGAGCTGATCTAGAACTGAACTAGAACTGAACTAAAACTGAACTAGAACTGAACTAGAGCTGATCTAGAACTGAACTAGAACTGAACTAGAACTGAACTAGAACTGATCTAGAACTGAACTAGATCAGAACTAGAACTGATCTAGAACTGAACTAGAGCTGATCTAGAACTGAACTAGAACTGAACTAGAACTGAACTAGAACTGAACTAGAACTGAACTAGAACTGATCTAGAATTGAACTAGAACTGAACTAGAGCTGATCTAGAACTGAACTAGAACTGAACTAGAACTGAACTAGATCAGAACTAGAACTGAACTAGAACTGAACTAGAACTGATCTAGAACTGAACTAGAACTGAAATTGAATTGATATAAAACTGAACTAGAACTAAATTAGAACTGGACACATATTTTTGCTCGAAATAAAACAACAAAATATAATAAACTTTAAAAAAGTATAAAACATAAATACTAAAACCAAAAACAATAAACTGAAAAAAATTAAAAATGAACCCAAAACATATTTTTTTTTAAATTTTCTTTTGAAATATATATAATCTTGAATATATTAATGCAAGTAATGAGATAAATTTGTTTTATTATTTAATATATACAAAATGCAAATGTATTATTATATTTTGTATTTTATATTATAAGAAATATTATTTTTTAATTTTGATTTTTTGTTATTTAAATAAAACATTTTTTTATTTTTATTGCAAATTTAAATTAATTTAACTATTGTGTACTTTTGAGTTTTTTACATAAATGGAATTTATTTATTTATTTTGTTATTGTTCATAAAACGTTAATGAAAATCTGTGTGATTTTATTTTTAAATTATTTTGTTTGTTTACAAAATTCAGAAACTATTTGGTTTATATTTTATATTTTGTTTCTTGATTTTCTGTAACTTAATTTTTTAATTAAATTATTTATCAATATTTAATAGATTTATTAATATTAAACAAATTTAACTGAACACAGTTAAATAATTGTACTTTCATTGTGTAACTTTAAGATTTGAAATTGAAAAAATAAAAAATTATTTGAGAACAAGAGAAGCTAAATGTCGTTTGGATTACAGAACAAAAATAAATGTTGAATATGATTTTTGGGGAAAATTGCAGAAGGAAAAGTTGTTGTTGGCACAAAGAGATAACTTGACATAAACTTAATATGAAATTTAAATGAAAATTAAAACAAAAAAATTTTATTTGTTTAAAAAATAAAAATTTTATTCTTGTTATTTATAAATTAAAAAAATAAACTAAAAATTAGGGGGTTTTAAAATTAAATTAAAATAATAAAATATATAGTAATATTAAAAAATTAGATACAAGGCACAAAAAAATATTAAAATTTAAAATTAGATGATAAATTTTATTGTAAAATTTTGGTTACTTTTTTTAGAAAAGAAATTGTTTAAAATAGAGTTGTTGAACATTTGAAAGGTTTTGAAAATTAAAAATGTTTAAGGACAAGACCTGAAGTTTGACTGAAATACAACTGAAATGCAACTGATGTAGAGCTTATCAAATGAAAAATGAATTTGAAATAAATCTGTAATTTAATTTTCCATTTTGTTAGTAAAAGTGGTTTAAGTTTTAAGTTTGGATTTTGTTGACTTAACGGAGGTCGGTCCACAGTGTCTTAATGTTGGTCCCCTCGTATCATGCAAATACTTAAAACAATCCAAATTCCCTATATCGGAACCAATTTAATAGATTTTTATATGAATGGATCCTGCAAAAAGTTTAAGTGATATTTAGCTTCAAAAACTTTATGCTATAGCGGGACTAAATTTTATTCGATTATTTTCAAATATTTTTTATTTGGACTAATGATAAAATTTTGCAAAGAAAATTTTTTGTTAAGATCTTAATGGAATTTGAAGTTGGAAAGATATGACAAAAAAATTACCAAACCCATTTTTTTTTGTGGAAAATTACGAAACTTCTTTTAAGAAGAACAAACTTTCATTAATATATTAAGAGATAAAAATTTAATAATTGGCCAAAGAGCAATTCTACACTTTCATGACACTTTTCCGCAAAAAATTTCTTATATAATTTACCTTTCCAAGTATCATAAATAATGATCGATATATTAAAGCTCTTAGTAAATTATATCTCTTTAGCTTTAATTTAAGAAAACTTGATCATTCTAAATATTTTTATGACCCAATGTGACCAATTTTGGGACCATATGGACCGATCCCCGTTCAATACACAAAGTCCAAACTCGCCGATATCGCCTACACTTCTAACACTATGTGAAATTTCATTGAAATCAGGTTAACCGTTCCATTTCATTCTTCACTTGCAACACTGTGTGATGTAAAATTTGTTTAAATAGGAAATAGAATTGATCATAAAAAATAAAGTAAGAATGAACACTTTGTGTGATTTGTTGGATTTTCTTTTTGAAATTTTCAGTTTAAAAAATTATTTCGCATCAATCAGTCTGCCATGCAGATGTGTTTTAAAAAAGATGGGAAGAGATTTTAGGGGAATAGATTCTAAAAGATCTGAATATCTGATAACTATACAATCCAAATTTTTTACAGCATTATTACCTCTGGTTTCTTAGTTGACACAAAATGAAATGCTTATCTGAACAGGCTCTAAAAATTATTTACCAAAACATTTTCTAACCAAAAAAATCACAGATTTCTTCAGCCAAAAACACTGCAAGACTAAACGTTAATTTTTAATTTTTAGTGCATTAACTGATTAATGAAACATTTTTGAAGTTTCCTATAACTCAATGTTAACAATTTCTTATATTAAGACTTTATCGAAAAAATATATATATCGAAAAAATATATATCAATTATATATGAAGAAATTTAATTATATCATAATTTTACACTTAAAAATAATAATATAAAATTTACAAACAACAAAAAAAAAGAATAAACTTAAATTAATGAAAATAAAAATTTTACATAAATGAAAACAACAAAATAAGATTAATTCTATTTGTATTAATTAGCTCAAAATCTGAAATATATTTATATTCCATAATTAACAATAATTTTTTTATTTTATTGTGCACTAATTATTGAGCTAATCAGTTTTAGTCTATTTAATTTAGTAAAATATTAAAACAAAAGTTTGGGAAAAAGAACATTTTCTTTTCTTGGTAGACAAGAGACATCATGGCATTTGGTTGTTTAATAGGAAACGATTTATATTTTAAGGTTGGGTTTATTGCTATAACTAACTTTTTTTGTTATTTTTGTTATTTTTTATATATATTTTTAAATAAAATATTGTTTTAATTAATTATATTTCTAATTAATCAGTCATGTGTTAAGAAATCTTAATATATAAATTTTATTATTTATAAACGTAGCTGCATCAGTTATTCTGTTTTCTTGCTTTTTTTAATCGTTTAAAAGTTTTATTTGTAAATAATTAGTCTTGTCTAAAATTTATTTTTTAGGTGGTGATATTTATATAAAATTTATCGAATCTTTTTAGCAATAAATTGAAAAATAAAAAAAGGTTTTGAAATTTTTTCAGGAATTTCAGGAACTCAGACAGAACGAAACAAGAACTGAACTGAACTAAACTAGAACTGAACTAACTGAACTAGAACTTACGAACCTTAAGTCTTCACTGCCTCCTTAGAATACATCTTGTGGCATGAAAGTATCCAAAAAGAATTTTATTCCCTTTCAGGGTCTTTTAAAAATGGTCAAATAATAGCTCAATTACACAATAAGAATACTTTTTCAGAATAGCAGTTAACGATAAAATTCATTAACTAACTTAAACTAAATTTTCATTACTTAACGGCAATTTTTTGTCATTTAAAAGTTACGGAATTGTGCTACTGAACTGAGGTCTGTGAATCCATGTAAGCAATTTTCTAATTTAGTCACAAACAAAAACAATTCTATCAGACAAGACTCAAATTTAAAATTTCTTTTATACATAACTTTAGTTCTTAAATTTATTTATTAATTATTTGTATTGCAAAAAAACATAAAAACTCTTTATACATGTTATAAAATAAAACATTTAACAAAATCTTATTATACAAAAAAAGAACAAAGCAATCCATCTGTGTATACAAAACAGAGAGTCTTTCATAATTATATAAAAAGTTTTTTATAAATGAGTTATCAGTTACCACGTTTTCTTTTTAAATTGTAAACAAATATAACATTTGCAGATGTATATAAGGATTTCCCTTCGATTTCTTAACTTCAGATTGTATTATATACAATCTTATCTGTTAATATATATATTTTTTTAACATAACAAACTCTATGTAATGTCTGAGTGTGTGCAGGAGAGGGAGCATGGTAGGGAGCTAATAACTCCAAACACATTTAATATTCATTTTTTATAATCGTTTTAAAACAAACAAAAAATATCTATATTTATCTGTAACTTTCTTTTGTATTTTGTGGCGCGCCTTTTTTTATATTTGTTAAATAATTTTGAATCACTTTTAAATTGAAATCTTATCGTCGTCATGAGTGTGTAGAGTTTCAATAAGATTTAGAGATTTAAAAGTGATTTAATACCTGTTCTATAAACTTATATTATTCGAATCTTTTGTATCGACCACAATACTATTTGTGTTGTTTTTAATCAACAGCGGTGTGGTGGGATATTTTTGTAATTGTGAAAAACGTTCCATAACACAGGAGGAAGATAGACGTGCTTCAGCATCATGATCCCAACATTCTTCCATAGTGTCACAGATAATGCTAATGCCCTGGAAAAGTTTCGAAATACTAAATCATGTATTTGTGTATTTTTTTATTTTAACAAAAAAAAAACTTACAGGATGTAAACGCCAAGGATTTAAAATTTGTGGACGTAATTTTTTCATAACAACATTTTCTTGTACTTCATCCAATGTGGGTCTTTGGCCCAACTGTAAAAGAATTTAATTATTTAAGTTTTTTTTCTAATTTTAAAATAATAATTTTAAATATTGTTTTATAGCAAACCTCTGCTTCAAATGGCAATAGATATTCTCCAACTTGTCCAGTAGCATCACAACGTGATACCATTTCCCACAAAACTAAACCACAAGCATAAACATCAATACGTAGAAAAGCATCACGATTAAAATTGATGGCACCCTCTAAAACTTCTGGAGCCATATAACGTCTAGTACCCACTTGGCCATGTGTGTCACCACAGGGTTTGCCTTAATTTTATTTAATAATAAATTTTTGATTTATTATTTTTTCTTTTATACTTTTAACACTTAAATTTTTAATGATTTTTATTTTAGAAATGCAAATGTTTAGGTGCTCATGCTTTTTATGATTAGTAATTAATTAAAAAATGATTCTTTTTTATAATAATTTAATTATATATATTTTTTTTAACTTGCCAATCACCAACTTATAAAATATGATTATAACGAAAATATTTAAGTCCCGATTTTTTCACGTTTAAATAAAACGAAATGAAAATAAATTTTTATATAACAAATGAAAATGTAAAAGTGTTCGAAATATATATTGTATTAGAACTGAACTAGAACGGATCTAATGCAGAACAAGAACTCAATTATAACTCAACTAGAGCTCAATTAAAATTCAACTAGAAATGAATTAGAATTGCACTAGAACTCAAATAAAGCTGAACAATAACTGAACTTGAACTGAAATAGAACTCAATTAGAGCATAATAAGAACTCAATTAAAACTCAGAACTCAATTGGATTTAAACAAGAACTCAATTAGAACTGAATTAGAACTCAATAAGAACTTAACTAGAACTAAACAAGAACTCAGTTTAAAGTCTATTTGAAATCAACTGGAACAGAACTAGAACTCAACTAGAACGAACTAACACTCGATTAGAACTCAACTCAACCAATTCAGTTGGAACTGAGCTTTATTAGAACTTAATTAGAAATAAACTTGAACTGAACTAGAATTCAACAAGAAATGAACTAATTCTGAGAATCGTCATGTTTCTTAAATATAACAAACAGTATTTTTTGCACAATATAACTAATGATATTCAAATTTCACGCTATATTATTGAAAAAAACCTAATTTAAAATTATAATAATAAAACTATTTAGGTAAAAAATTTAAATATCACTGAAAAAAAAATTTATGATAAAAAATATATTTTTTATAAAAAATTTATTTTTGGTGAAAATTCAATATTGTTGCAAAATTGAATTAATATGTTAAGTTTTTGTGTGCAAAATGTAAATTTCCTAATGTTTATAATACAAATAATAAATAAAGAATATATGAAATATAATATCTTCCCAAATACTCCTAAAGTATTCGAATTACGTGCTGTTGTCTTAGTCAAAATAAAAGAATATTTTTTTAAATCGGTACGAAATAAAATTATATGGATTTCAAAGAAAATAATAATTTTTATGAAGCATTTAGAAATAGTGTGCAATATGAAAACTGATAAAGACATTGAAAATGAAATAAATAGTAAAAACAAGCTTTTGACTTACCCGGTTGAAATATCATGGCCAAACCAAAATCTGCTATACACGCTGTCAAATCATTTTTAAGTAAAACATTTTTAGATTTAAAATCTCGATGAGCTATGGACGGCTTTAGACCTTCAGTTTTGGTCGCCGGAATTTCTTCATGCAAATGAGCCAAACCACAGGCCATCGATTCGGCAATTTTACATAATTCTGGATATGTAATTGTATGCGATTTTAGATAATCACACAACGAACCATTATGTTGATAGGCTGAAATAAGCCAAAATTCTTGTTGTATCTTTTCTGTATGTTTTTCATGACCCAAAAACTCCAATATATTGGGATGACGCATACGTGGTAGTTTATAAATTTCCAACTCTGTATTCCAAGATTCTTTCTCTTGCATACGAAAGATTTTAACAGCCACATCTTGATTATGAAGTTTGGCTTGCCATACATCACCAAAACGACCACTAGCTTTTAATTCCAACAATTGTATGGGTCTATTGCTGAGCAGCGGTGAAGAATTTGTTATTTCTGCCTCATTCTTTGAATGAAATAAGAAATTTTATTAGTTTTTATTAGAAATTTTCTAATTAATGTGAAAATATAATAAAAACTTACTGTTGGTATTTCATTGAAATGAGCTTGTTTACGTCTACGATATAAAAATAGACCAATACCGGTGATTGTTATTAATATGGCAAGTATGATTGAACAAATAACAATATAAATTAAATCAGCATTCTCGGGAGTTTTTTCTTTGGGCACTAAAAACAAATCGAAAAAAATAAAGAAATTTTTAAATTCTGTACATAACAAAGAAGAAGTTAAGAAGGAAAAAAAATAAAGTTTTAGTTTGTTTTCTAACCTAAATCTATTGCATGTTTTGATTCCTTAACTAGAACTGAATTAGGTCTGAACTAGATCTGAACTAGAACTGAAGTAGAACTTAACTAAAACTTAACTATAACTGATCTGCAACTGAACTGGATTTGAAGTAGAATTGAACTAGAAATGAACTCGAACTAAACTGGATCTGAACTATAACTGAACTACAACTAAACTAGAATTGAACTAGAACTGAACTGGAACTTAACTGGAGCTGAACTGAAACTGAACTAGAACTCAAGTGGAACTAAACTGGAGCTGAACTGAAACTGAACTAGAACTGAACTGGAACTAAACTGGAGCTGAACTATAACTGAACTAGAACTAAACTAGAATTGAACTAGAACTGAACTTGAACTAAACTGGAGCTGAACTGAAACTGAACTAGAACTGAACTTGAACTAAAACTGGAGCTGAACTGAAACTGAACTAGAACTGAACTGGAACTAAACTGGAGCTGAACTGAAACTGAACTAGAACTGAACTGGAACTTAACTGGAGCTGAACTGAAACTGAACTAGAACTCAACTGGAACTAAACTGGAGCTGAACTGAAACTGAACTAGAACTGAACTGGAACTAAACTGGAGCTGAACTATAACTGAACTAGAACTAAACTAGAATTGAACTAGAACTGAACTTGAACTAAACTGGAGCTGAACTGAAACTGAACTAGAACTGAACTTGAACTAAACTGGAGCTGAACTGAAACTGAACTAGAACTGAACTTGAACTAAACTGGAGCTGAACTGAAACTGAACTAGAACTGAACTGGAACTAAACTGGAGCTGAACTGAAACTGAACTAGAACTGAACTGGAACTAAACTGGAGCTGAACTGAAACTGAAGTAGAACTGAACTGAAACTAAACTGGAGCTGAACTATAACTGAACTAGAACTAAACTAGAATTGAACTAGAACTGAACTTGAACTAAACTGGAGCTGAACTGAAACTGAAGTAGAACTGAACTGAAACTGAACTGAAACTGAACTAGAACTGAACTGGAACTAAATTGGAGCTGAACTAAAACTGAACTAGATCTGAACTAAATGTTTTGATTTTCAATAAGAAACTTTTCCGATATTTTATACAAAATCTTAGTGGTGTAAACATTTTAACAAAAATATAATTCTTTTTTATTAAAAAAAAACTACAAAAATATGTCAAATATTCTATAAAAAATAATCTTATATTTATAATATTTTTATCAATATTTAGTTTTATATTTTAGTTCATAGTAATGTTCTCAGAGAATTGGAACATTTTATTACCTTTTTTTATTATATAAACACTTGTAAACATTCTCATGAATTTTTTATCTTTAAATGACAGTTTATTGAACTATTAAGACTCATCATACATCTATCCATCAGTTGCAATTGCAGTATATTAAACATACAAAAAAATACTAAAACTTCCTCCTCTTCCTCCTCGACAATCTCACTCTTTAACAATTTTTGTGAAAAATAAAATTGAGAAAAGTAAAACAACCCCTTTCATTTTCTTAAAAACATTTTACAACATTTGAAAATAATTACAAGGTAAACAGCAACAACAACAGCAACACAACAGAACATAGCTGATGTTTTTGATACTTTTCGTTCAAAATTTCTAAGGAATAAAAGATTACCCTCCAAAAAAATACGAATTGGGGGGGAATAATAAGAAACGAAATGAAAACACAAAAATAAGAAACGTGAAGAAACTAAAACAACCTAAAAAAGAAATGCGGCCTACAGGTGAATAACATTACAAGTGGCCAAATGCAAAAACTTAAGCCCCCAAAAAAAGAAAAAAAAAATAATAACAAAAACATACAAACACTCATACAAATATACTGTAAGTCAAAAAGTAAGAAGAGGGCCGCTCGAAATGGGGGAATAAATACAAAAGAAAAAAATATATGATACTCGTACCTCCTCTGTACTAACTACGATACAAGAAGATTCTAACAAATCACACACACATATTTATACATAATACATCATCATTATATGAATCTATGAAATTTTATGTATGAAAATGTTCAACCTCATCATCATCAACATCATTTCGTATGCAAAATTTACAAAAATTTATATACTCAAAAACACACATACACATATAAACCCATGTATTTGTAGTGTAGGTAACGAAAAAAAATTGAAAAAAAGAAAACAAAATTCATAAAAATTCTACTCTTTACAAAAAGAAAAATGAAAGTTCCCCCAATTTATTAAGAGAATGTAGAAAAAAGAAATGAATCTAAAAAAATAACAAGTGAATCAACAAGAAAAACGTGACTAAAAACGGAAAATTTTTATGATGCAAAAAATTGCCTACAACAGCAACAACAACAACAACAGCATTAATAGCAACAGTGAAATCTAAAGGATTTTATTTTTTTCCATGTTATTTAAGCATCACAAGGATAAGTAAATATATGTGTAAGTTTGTGTTGCAGTATTTGTATGAATATGTGTATAGTGTTTGAGAGTGTGTGTGTGTGTGTGTGTGTGTGTGTGTGTGTGTATGTGTATGAATATAACAGAGTTCCTTTTTTTTAAAGTGGTAAATACAAACAAACATGAATTCATGATACACAACCAATAAACATTATTTACAACATATGGCAGAATAAGAAATGTGCCTGCAACTGCAATGAATCCATTGCTACTGCAACTTCTGCTTCTCCAAAAGCTCTGAGTTTTTTTTTTTTTTTTTTTTGTTTCTTCTATATACGGAGGTCATTAACTTCAACAACAACAACAGCAGCAGTAAAAAAAGCAACAAAACATGAAAAAAAAGAATATTTAAATCGGTTAAGAATGGTACTCAAGTAACTGTACAGTAAATCGGCATAACAGTTCATAAAGAATAGATTTTGTTATACAATTTTATACTACGAACATTTAGTTTATGTTAAAGCAATTTCACAAGTAATTTTGAAATGTTATATTTTCTATAGGGAATTTTTTATTCCATTGTCCCTCTTGGCGGATATGGCTTCCAATGCATATCCATCTAATACGGTTTTTGGGCAATTGTTTTCACTTCTTCTCATGTAAGATTGCTTTGTCCCAGATCTGGAGGATCGAACGTCTCCATGACTTGGCCAGCCAGAGCTGCTTCAAATTTGAGGTTTACACTCAAACGCCATTCTATAATATTATCGGCTGTTT
>PYHX02000267.1:0-39236 GCA_004302925.2 Cochliomyia hominivorax | reverse complement strand
TTTATATATTTTTATATAGAACTTTTTCTTGATATTGCCGAACGAAATAACACTCTTTTCACACCACTGTGCTGTAATACATTGTTATCTTTTATTCTCGTCTTTGCTAGTTTAAGTTGAAGAAGTCAGTCAGTCAGTCAGTTAGTCTTTTTTAAATGTATGTTAAAATTGTAATATCTCTGGAAGTGTGTATGTATGTGTATGCATGCACACAGATACTTTATGTAGTCATCGTAGTTTGTTGTAAATAATACATAATGTATTTTTGCTGTTGTTTTTAAGGGTCCTTAACCTTAAACCGCACAATTCACTGAACAACGCATTAACAAAGAACATGGGCGTAAAAAGAACGTGCTGAAATGGTTAAAGGAAAGTTTACAATAACAGATCCATTTGAGAACGTAACAAATCAAAATGTTACAAAACCTTATTTCAGATGCATTTTAAACCACGAATCTGTTGCATGAAGTTGCAACGAACTGTAAGAGGGATAAAATGCAATAAGAGCACAAAATATTGCGCATGTGTAGCAGAGTAAAAAATTACACTTAGAAAAAAAGATGATTGATTTTAGCTTCAAATGTTAATTAATAAGTAACTGATTTTTTATAAAAAAGTTGAACCTGTAATTTTTTTGTTAAGAGTTCCGACTTTACCGACCCTTAAAATTATAAAATTTTGTTCTTCCAGTAGAAGACCTTACGTGTTGAGAAAGTCTTTGCATGCAAAAGAATATATAACTATATAAGAAGGTATTTTGGCCAATTTCCGCATGTAGAGTTATTGTTTGGTAATGAAAAGTGAGACTTAGGTCACCGCGTGTAATAAGGTCTAGCTTATTTATCGGTTACCCACTAATCGAAAAATTCTATAAAATACTCCTCTTCTTAATATCTTCATTAGGTTGATAATTTTCATAAAGCTAAGGAGAGCTACGGGAACTTACAGATTCGTTTTGCTTCGTTTTTATAAATCTTTCGTGGACAATTTTTGACATATAATTGAATAGCAACGATTAGGACAACGAATTTAAATATCGTAAGATCTAAATGTTTGGTAGAATGCATGAATTCCTAAGAGCAATAAAATACCGTTACATATCATCGTCATGGGTCCAATAGTTTAAAGGTATCCGCAGAAACGAAAGCCTTATGAAGGCGCATTGAAGTGATCCCTAAAAGATAAACTTTCGGTTTCTCATGACACTTTAAGCCTAATAGTTGCATATTGATAACTGGGATCTGAATGTGATGACTTACAGAACTCAAATCTCCATAATTTGTAACGGTTAAGTAGCGAGTTCCAATTCTTAATCGCCATTCAAGAAGACCTCTGTTTCTCAATATCCTTAAGTTTGTTACAAGTTGGTTCTCAGTCCTGAATAAATTGGATTATTTATCCAGTAAAGTGTCGGTGAACACATAGGAATAGTGTTACTTGTGGACATTGCAATAGGCATATTGGACGCAGGGTGTTCTCTTAAGTTTAACATACAACCTAAACTTAACATTCTATCGTATAAATCCGTAGTATTGAACTAAATTTGAAGTGAATATCAAAATTCGCTTTGTGCGGAGGTTAGAGGAAATAATTACGGAAGATGAGGGAATAAGAAATCTAAAAAGAGAACAGCGCCTCAAATCCGCTAAATTGCTTAATTTGGACTCTTGTGGCTCTTTATTATTCAGTAAATTAAAAGAGACCTTCTCGGAGAAACAGTTTCCAAACGATTGAGGTAATAAAAATTTACTCAATAAATTGGTCGTAAAAGTCAACGATAATTTAAGATTTTGCAGACCATACAATTTCCATCTTTGTGTAAAAATCCAGAGTTCTCTGCTTTATGTTTGTTCTTCTATAGAATTTTCCAATCATTTCAAAAATTAACTTCTTTAACGACCAAATAAGTTTATTAGAGAAAATGCAACAGATTCCAGAGAAAAACACATTTACTTTTATGTTCCACCTTTTATTCCTTTATTTTTCTATAAATTTATGTGAACAATTTTCAACTTTTTACGACCAACTTTTCCATTATTAACCATAATTTGCAGTTGTTACCATTATTTGTCCATAAAACGAAACTCATTTGTTCTGCCTTCAAAAAATGTTCTGTGAAAATTTCATTTAAAAGTAACGAAATGAAGACAATTTCAAAATAAACCTGGAAGAAAGAAAGAAAAAGGAAAAAGAGAAACAATAACAACAAACAACATTATTTAATGATGAAATGAAAGAAACGATTCGTGTATCTAAAGGTAATCATGTATTCGAATGCGAATTAACAAGTATAAAGACGATGAGTTTATAGAAAATATTCTAAAGGGAAATTATTTGAGAACTTTAAGGATTAAGGCCTACGAAATGGACAATCGTATACAAGCAACGAAAACATTTCAAACGATGTACTTTTTATTCTATTTTCATTAAGCTCTTTCAAATTGGTTTCACTTTCACATGACATTATCGGCATTATCTGTCATCCCAAATAATTGAAAACAGTGTGTAAATATTAGAAAGCAAAGTTGAGTCATTATAGTTTCTCTTCTTGTAAATGGCACAACTACGGCTTTACTTCCACGTAATATCTCCTGGATTACATAAGAACAGCTTAATAGGCATTTTTGATTTTTTTCTGTGGTACTTACATTTCCCGCTGGGGAGTTATAACGATAATTTACTTATGTAGAAATATTTGCCAGAATATTTGCCAGAGTATATTCCTCAAAGACTTATTACGTGTGTACTTATATTGTATTGATTTAAGTACACAATAAGGAGTAACAGAGATAAATAAAGAATGTAGCTACAAGAATAATAACCAATTGGGAGTACAAAGAGTAAGACGATATTTTATTAAAAAACTTTGATGCAACCAAATGCATAAGATACAATGGGATGGAACAGTGTTATTGAATTTCTACTTTGATTCTTTTCATGTGGTACTTAAGGATTAGGTTCCTATGTTGAGGAAAAGAGATGTTTTTAAAGACTCATAGCTGTTGATATACAATTAGTCCTCGTACTAAGAGTGATTAAAGGAACTCTCTATCCATTCAATGTCTTTAAGGTAAGACATGTTTGGAAAACAGTATGACATTATTGGGTTGCGAAAACTTGGCAGCGATATGTTCAAACGTTTCATCGTCTTCTCTAAAAGCACTTTATTCGTTTTCATCGGTGACAACAATTCGATTTGTATGTTGTTGTAAAATGCCTGGTGTTCAATGCGATAAAAACATACAATTTTCAAAGTTAACATTCAGTAAATTTCCAGCTTTATTGTCTATGTCGTTGGCATCTTCATTTCTGATCACTGCCTGTTGATAGTTTCTTTTTAAATCAGAACGATTAAGAACATGCACATCTATACGGCATATAGATGTGCATGATCAGTAATCTTTAGTTTTGAGATAATTGAATCTTGTAGAAGTGTATTTATTCAAAATTCGAATCAGTGGTGCTTTAAAGTGTTCGATTGTTTTCCACAAAGACGGTCGAAGGTTGGCAGCTTTTCTGCCAAACAATCACGAACAACATTAATGTTCTCCACAGAGCGAACTGGGCGAATTGCACAAATGTTAGCAGAATTCTCACAAACCTACTGTTCCCCCGATTGTGAACACATTAGGTTGAACACATTAGGTTGTCTCGGGATAAACTTTAGTGTTATGTGGAAGTTAGGAAGATGCCTCTAATGACATTCAAAAAGGCACTGCTTACTGAGCATTGCATTATATTCCCTTAACGGTAAAACATTCGTCATCACTTTGTGATGGAGTTATTGGAGCAGCATAATTTAAGTCATTGTCCGATCAGTGAACAGTGACTTAAATTTAATTTCAAAATTATCTGAATTGGGAGTAAGATGGACGGGCAAATTCGAAATGCATCTGTAATTCGGTGAAGTTTACCATAGTTAATACGGAAGGATGACGATGGAAAATGTATGTTCTTCGATAAAGGATCTATTGTCCGAGAAACAGACACAAGAATGAATTTTTAGAGATGAAACTTGCAAGATCAAACAACAAATATTAAAAACACAAATTCTGTTTTCTGAAAATCTGTTCAAAGATTTTTTTTGTAAATAATAATGCTGATGTTTATTCCAATGTACTTGCAATGATCTAAATCTTTGATAACAGTACTTAACAAAAAATGTTATTTGTTTCTAACGTTTTACTATTGAATATTTTTATATAATTATTATACCTTTAACTCCTCTCACTTCAGATCCACTGTAAGCGCTCAGTGTGGTCGTGCTATTACAGATGGTGTTACATTGATGATAAACTTTTAAGCATTCAGTACTTAGACTTGATAGTTACATTTAGTTTTCATCTTATTGCAATTACCTTATGTCTGTCTGTCTGTCAGTCAGTCTGACCGACCATCGATCCATCTTGTGGCTGCTGGCCTGTCAGTCAGTTGATGGCTTGTGTTGCTGGCCAATGTTAGTTAATCATATGAACAGAGGAGAAAAACAAAACGAAATAAAAAGAGAGTTTTGCATTATATCTTTTCACAGCCTTTTAGTTGTTTCATATGATGAGAGAACATGATTAAAAAATTTGTATCTTGCAACAAGAAAAAAAACATTAATTTTCTGCAACTATAAACAACAGGAAATTCTTTAATTACTTTATAAGGGAAGTAATCCCCATAAACAAAAACTGAATAGAATTTTATTAAAAAAAGAGAAATATTATTAAAATAAAGAGACAAAAATAGTCCAAATTTTGTAGATAAAAATAATTTCCTCATGATCGCTATACTTCTTTCTATCATCTATTCTTTTATAGTTATTATGACGTATTACACATTTCTATAGCACACAGACAAACAACGAAACTCTTTGAAACAAGTTTCTACACCATGGTGTGCTGCACTTCAATTGAATCGTTGTTTGTTGTTGCTGTTGTTTTCTTTTTTTTATTACATTTCGCAGGTATCTTCTATTTAAACGCTCTTCTCTTTTGTCGGCTTTAATTATCTGGCGAATTTATTTGTGTTTTATTGTGTATGTTTCCATGTTGGTGTAGAAGTGAGAGTATGTCGATGTCTGTGGGATATTAATTGGCATTCCATCTTTAATTGAAATGAACTTATTGGCCCTTTATACCTCTTTGATAGAAAAGCTTTTTCTTGGAAATAGATTAACTGCTACGTGTTGATAGATTGAATGATGTTTTGTTTTATATCCGTTTCTATACAAATACAGTTTTGATGTTAAAAAATAAATTACTTAAAGATTTGAGGTTATATTGAAATATTGTAAATCTCTTATTTAATATTCAATTTCTTTTTGCAAAATTTCTCAAATATTGATTTTTTAAGACAACTGCTTATGACACAGTTCCTACAGATACGTTATGCTGAACTTTTCACATATTTTTTCCTATTTTGCACATATTTGGCCGAAATAGCGAAATATATTGATGATTTGTTATGAATGAATCAGTGTTGTAGACGTGTAAACTGGGTAACCATATTATCGGTTCTCAGAAGTTCCCATTTTTCGCAAGTTCTTCTAAATTTTGTCAACTGAAGTATCATATCACCTGTTCTTGCGCGCAGTTTCGAGAATCGGTTAATTATTGTTTAAAGCTTCAATATAAAACTGTACAAATCAGATGAAAATGTTTGTATCTTGATAATAATTGGAATAATAAACATTTGTGTATTAGTCCATAGTTTTCCATAGCTTTTATATTAGGTGATAATATTCGGTACTCAACTGCATGATGTGCACACGATATTCACTTTTTGTAACATGGTTGTTTTACAATATATAGAACCATGCAAGCTAAAATCGTAATACGAGGTTCTACGAAGATACATGATACATGATACGTGATACATGAGACCATAATATGTTAGCTTTGTCAGAATATTAAAAAATGTGAGAAGTATAATTTGGTTTAAATTGAACTGTTTAGGCAAAACTTATGTTACAAGTTTTAGAGTCTCAGATATCGGTCTAAAGTTTTTTATTTCAAACCTATTTTATCGATTTCAAATAAAAACAGTACAGAAGTGTTATAAATAATCTAATGGACTCGTCTCATGGAATTTGCTTTGCTGTTTTAGAAATTAAAACATAAGATACTTACGAATCGATATAGAAGCTTTCGAAATGTATACATATGTAAAGAGGAAGTACGGAATTAAACTTCTTGTATACCTTTACATTACATTACATTACATTACATTACATTACATTACATTACATTACATTATACCTTACATTGTGGGTCAGATGAATAAAAATTTCAGGTTTAGTTTTTTTCTATTCTAAATAATTTATTGCTTAAGATTGATTTAGCCGATATCGGTCTTTAATGCTAATTTGAAGGTACTTCAAAGTATCAATAATATTTTAAATTTTAATGAAATTAAAAAGTCCAGAAATTAGAACATTTCCGAAAAAAGTAAAATGGATCTTATTTCTAAGAGTCCACTGTACTTAAAGTTCCAAAGAGTATTATACGTTTCTTGCTAACTGTTGTTTAAATTGCTTTAATGTTTCTTTTAACACAGATATAGATATGCAAAAGAGTTAGCAGTAAATGTTTGTAATTCCACCAGGGTCAGGGTCACAATGAAGATGACAATATATTGGGCGTCTCATGTTTATGACACTAAAATATATAAATATGAAGCAAAACTTTTTCTTATTCCAAAATTATTTTAGTAAACCAACAAAAAAATAAAGAAAGAAAGTTCATTGTGGCTAAAAACTAAGAAAAGATATATCCTATATATACTATATATGTATATATTTATATAGTTTTCAAACTCATGGCTGCCATTCCCTCTTACACAACTGAGATTATTTGAGTGTATTGGAATTTGCATATTTATATAAATATTTACATTTATTTGCAGAATACTATACGTAATGAAAAAAGACTACGTAACGTGCCGTTTTATCTGTTTTTAAATAAATTGATGACGTAGCATTTTAAGCTGCTCAAAATCAAACACCCAAAGAATTTACAACAAAAAAGAATAAACAATTTATTAAATTTATATGAGATCGAATTTAAAACAGCTGCAGTAGTTGAATACAACAACGAAAACAAAAACAAAAACAAAAAATGTACAAATAATGACAATGACAACAAAAAAATCTTTGACATGATTTTAATGGATTAATAAGCGGTCAGTAGGTGACCAAACTAAAATAAAATATTTAGTTTACGAAAAAAAAAACAAACAGTTAATTGTGTTTGTTTAAGTGTGAGTGTGTGTAAGTGTGTGAATGTGTAAAAATATGAATATTTGTGATTATTAAACCAGTAAATTATTATTTTATATCTTTTTTTTATTTGTTGACATATAAATTTTGTTTTTGCTGCTATAAAAACAGTTTTATTAAATTAAAATTTAAATTTTACTACGAAAAAAAAACTGAAAAACAATTTAAATTGTTAATTATTAAAAGTGAAGAAAGAAAAAACGTAAATGTATGCAAAACAGAAAGAATGAAATGAAAAAGAGAAAATTATGATCAAATTAAGAGGTCACTAACATTAAAAAAAAAAAAAAACACCTCAAAAATATTAGTCAGACACAGATATTTTACCTTAATTTATAAATAAATACCAGGGTTGGATAATTTTAAAATCTATTATAATCCGTTTATTAATGCTGAATAGAAAAAGTTTACTTTTTTTAACAATCTAGATGTTGTATTTTCCATCCCTGCATAAATTAGTATTTTTATATTAAAAAAAAAATGTAAAATGTTTGTGAATGTTTTTTTTTTTAATTTCTTTGAAAAGTTTGCAACATTTATCCAAAAGTAATAAGTAGTACAAACTCTTGTACAAATCTTGCAACATAAATAATATTAACCATTTTTAAAACACTTTCGAAATAATATCTCTTAATAGACCAAAATAATGCAGATTACTTATTGCTAATTAAACAAATTGAATAACTCAAGTTCTACCCAAAATTGTATCGCTTTAAAACAATCGAATAACACATATATATTTGTGATCTGAACTCACTCTTTGTGACGGCACGTTTAATACGAGACCAGTAGGTATTGAGTCTATTGCATCTACTCGATCTCAGTTGTTACTCTCGAAATCTTTGGATTTTGAACTCTATCGACTACGAAGCCTTAATGTTTATTTACTTCTTTAATTATTCATTTCGCTAGTGAAATTATCAAGTTTCTTGCAATTATAGATTTCGCTGAGATAAAAATTCACTTTACCGCATATGTCATCAATTCCATGGCCGTAGTCGTAATAGTATTGTCATCCGTATATGTTATTATCACCTCATAACACGTCAACTCCAGGTGGAGGCGCTGGGAATTTCGAGAGGTAGAAATTAAACAAGAGTGGTGACTCCGCACTGTGGAACTCCTTCTTACTTCAGTCTTAATCATTTATTCTTATTGCGTAATTTAGTGGCTGTAACATGTATATACTTTTAAAAATAAAATGCCACAAGGATGTATGTTCACGTAGTCTCCGCTGGTTTAAACTATGTGCGACTTGAACTGTGTACTTTACGGAATCCATGTTGGTGACAACTTGCTATATGTCCATTCAACTGGTGAAGTAGAAGGCTCTCACGCATCTTCACTACAGAAGCCAAATCGACCTGAAATATTGCCCCTCATTCATTCTGATTTTCCAGGATTATAATCAGTATCGAGTGCTCAACTCAACCTGCGTTAATGGTACTTGAATTTTCCCATGGTGTGAATAATTATAGTGTGTCTATGACTGGATAATTGTGAAGTTGCTGAATGACTTTCGAATATTTATGTGGAAATTATGGACCGACCAATGTAATGAACATCGATATCTTATATTTTATTATAAGATCTTAATCTTAATTTTATTAAATAATATTACAGTACCCACGAATATGTGAGATTTTTCCATTTCAAAGTGTTATTCGGATGTAAGGTGCTAAAGATGACACTGATTGAAATGAACGGCATCCATGGAGCATTTGAGGTCCGCTGGGATCCCTCTTCCTCTTCAAATTTTCGTCTTCTCGCCGCATAAGTTGTCTATGCTCTCCAGTTAGCGGCTTTAATGAAATTCAGTTATAACCAACAATTCATTTTTCTGATATCGGCGCAGGCTTTTGCATACACATGAATATTAAAACTGTCTTCAATACTTTTCATTTACCATCCAAATGTATTATCTTCCAAAATACACAATCTTGTGATGTGACCCTTGTATTGTGATTTGTAATTGGTTTGATAACAACCTCAATTGATTCCACTTTATTCCAAGAAAAATGCTGACCTTTCATTTCATATATGAGACGTCTGAAAATAAACATTTGATTATCTGATAAGGGTCCACTAACTCCGAAAGAAGAGATTCTTATAGAAAAACACCCAACAAAGATTTATGTTATTCTCTTTCAAAAAGCTTAAAGCTTTTTGTGTCAACTGCTAAAGACATTGGGCCTTATAAAACCAGTTTATATAGACTTTATAGCAGCTTAATTAATTATGAAAAAACTATATTTGTAACAATGAGATCTGTATTGTCGCCATAAAAAAGCATAAACTTGAATTTGTAAAATACTTCAATCTTTAGGCAATCGATACGAGGGCTATAAGAGTCCCATCACTACCAAGTGCATTTTGTTCACAAATTCTATATGGGCATCCTGTCATTGACACATTGTTAAATCGACGTAATTATTAATAAAAATTTTGACTTTTCGAATTTGGATTTCTGATCAACTTTTTCTAAACATTTTTTTAAAACGTGGAATAAAAGAATTTTACTTACAGAATTGTTGTCTCTATTAACTTTATTAGCATTTATAATTAAAGTCACTAATAAACGTAGGTGTTTTTAATGATTTCTTTGAAACTTTTTGTTTTGGCTCTTTTAATAAGATTAACTTAATTTTAGTATATTAACTTTAACTCTAACTAGTTCCAAAAGTTCGTTTATATAAATTTCATCAGGTTATGTTTTTTACCATTTAAATTCTATAAATATTTTTTATTCTGTCATCCAATGAATCACATATTTGATTTAAACTCTCGCGCTCTTCAAACAAAACAAGTGAGAAATAATCGTTTTTCATTGAAAATAAATCTGATGAGATAGATGTCTGTCAATTGTTTAATTTATGTCATAACATTTTGAAATCTCATTTTACATTGACGAAAACAGTGGATTGAAACTAAAGTGAATTATATTTGGATTATTGGAAAATAGAAGAAGAAGAAATGTATGTTAATAAATAAAAATATTATAAAATGAATTTATTATTTCAATACTTTTTCTGCAGAGTTTAGTCCAGTTCGTTATAAATGATTCGTTTTATTAGAACTCTACTGTTTTCAAATAGTTAACATTTCTTTATTTCTGTAAAATATGACTCAACATTTTTACCCGTAATTGTTTTGTGTGTAATTTTGTAATTATTTCAATCTCATTTATCAATTTTATTGTTATTTTTTATCTCGTTTTTTCTTTGCAATTAGACTAAAACAAACACTAATGCAAATCTAATAAAAAATTAGGATCTAATGAATTGTTCTATTGTTTCTTTTCTTCTTTTTATTAAAATTAATTAATAATTAATGATTCATTAATATTTATTGATAAACAAATATTGTAAATCAATGATGTGTTAAGGTCGTATTTTCTACAAAAAAAAAAAAATGTGACAAATTATTTGATATAAATTTTTGCTCTTTTTAGCGGAAGTTAAAAAAAAGCAATTAGATATTAAGTTTTTGTAAAGTACACTAGAGTCCCGATTTGCGTCGTTAACGGGATCGAAAAAGCGTGACCCAAATCGAATCAATTTTTTCTATATAAATACACTGAAATTTAAATTATTGTGAAAAATATTCAAAACAAGAAAAAAATTAAACCAACCGCTGCTGGTTTTCGAAATCATATAATTTTCATTATAATAGATGCAGTATTTTTTTAAGGTTGGAGTAAAAAGAAAGAGATTTATTTTTTACCACGTCCTTGCTCAGCGGCATACTTCGCTTATTTTTATTATGAATCCAAATTGAAGGAATATTCTTCATCTTAATCAATAAGAGATTTCTTGCGATAGTATCTTGGTAAGATTGGAGAGGTGTGACGATTTCAGCTAATTGATTTATTTTATCACTATTTCCGTCTAGAGCTCTTCCTATTATTTTATTACGTCTAATTTTATTACGTCTAATTTTTATTCCAAACTTATTATTTATTTTACTTTGACTCATTTTCTACGTGCTTAATGCCCTTTGACGAATCACATATTATATTCTTACCAGACACTTGTTCTTAGCACCACTCATATAACAAAGAAAAGGGAATTTCCCTTATTTCTCCTTAGGTGTAAGATACGTGATATCAGTGATGCTAGAAATGGTAATCCACAATGCTGCAGGAAAACATTTAACTCGTTCTAATGACGCAAATCGAAATCAAAACGACGCAAATCGGAGCGAAGCAATATAAAATTGCAACGAGGCAAATCGAAAATTTTTAGTTCTTAATAAGCGACTCAAAACAAAGCAAGTCAGGGCTTTAGTGTACTTTTAATCTTAATGTAATTGAATATAAGACAATGGGGGGATATAAATATTATGATCTTTGGGCTTATTGAATGATGTATCATTTTATTAATTACCAGGTGACAACAGTGCTTTAACAATACACTTATTTATAAGGAACAACACGATTTCATTATTATTATATCTGAACCGATTTGAGCTTTTTTACTAATATTTTCGATGTTATTATTCTAAACTTTATAGAACTAATGATAACTTTTTTTAAAAAAAATAATTTTTTAAAATATGTTCATGATCTTAAAACAAAAAAAATTATAAATTATAAAAAGTGTTTTCTAAGTAACCGTATTTGTATTCCTATGAAAGTCTACTTTATAAGCTTTTGCGTAATGTTAAAAAGGTTTAAAAGACTGAAATCTGGCGAGAACCAGAATTAGACCCATTTTTTCACAACATTCCAATTTTCCTCTCAATTTTCCAAATCGCAAAACTGAAACTTATATTTTTTGCAAAGTTTATGTCTTCTAAATGTTTCGTAGTTACAAATATGCAATTTGCAGTAATTTTCGGAAGTGGGAGTTATATGAGGCCTATAAGAAATTATAGACCGATCCTTGCAAATTGTGATAGAGTGTATTCTGATTTCATAGATCTTAAACAAACGAAAAATCATCACAATACTAAATATTTTATGATTTCCGAAAGTGGTTTTTAAGAGATTTCCTGAAATGGATTTGTATGTGTGTAACGGTTTATTGTAGAAAAATCTACCTAAAATTTAGCATTTAAATTTTGACTGATCCTAAATCTATTTCTGTCATATCTAATTTAAATTATATTTAACTTAAATTATATTGTTATATCTAATACATTTATATCTGTGAGTTTAATGACGATTTAGCCTCATTCGGGAGGACATTTTGTATGGGAGTTCTCGATACTCCTTGGCCGAGTTTAATTCTGGTAGTTTCAGGTCGGTGATTCAATTGTCTGTGGGAAAATATTTAGATGCCGATGATTGTGGCAAGATAAATATTTAGGAGTTTTGTAAGCTTAAAACGTCATGGGAGTCGTATGTGGATGCTATAATAGAAAGTGGTAATAATTAAAATATAATTGTGTCAAATTTCAACAGGATTGGTTCATAGTTAAGAGTTTTATGAACATAAATCCGTATTCCGGGTGTACATGCCCAAATATGGAACAATATTTATCAAATTAGTAACACACATTAGAAAATTGGTCCATATTTAAGAGTTTTATAAGCATAAGACCATATTCCAAGAAAATAAGTATATGAAAGTTAGTTCAAATAATGGTCCCAGTATGATGCATGTTTTTCTAACTGCTTTTACATCAAAGTAAGTGTTTGTTACAAATTTCAGAAAATTTTCCTTAAGGCGACTTGTGTGACATCATAATTTTGAAATGTATCAAAATTTTGTACATTTTCTTCTATAACTTTTTCCCACTTAACCGATTTTTTACGATGATTAAATTGTTGCATTACGGTTAAGTTTTGTTTAAATCAAATTAAATTTCGTTGCAAAATGGGGAAATTTTTTCGTCAGAATTTTGAGGTTTTTTCAGATATCACTTATCTCATTAAATTCATGTTTCCCACAGACGAACTAATATAGCTAAATCGAATCAGATTTTGATTTGATGAAAGATGATATTTTACTTTATGTTTTCTTAAATGATTCCTTTTTGGTGTTACATTGTATGTAGTGGAAAAGTGGGCAGAATCCATTTTATTTTTGGACTTTTGATTGCATCTGTCCTATAAGTAGCATCCCTTTAGTATCTCCATGATTTTATTAAGTTTGTTAGAGAAGCGGTGTTGGGTGTTGATTTTGATTAAAAGTTCATTTATGTGAATTAATATTAACGTTTTATTTATTTAAGTAATTTATTTAAAAAACCATTAAAATCTAATTAATTTTTTTCTTTTCTTCTTTTTCAGAAATTCTAATTGCGCATAATTAGCAGCAGTTTAATTTTAACAAAAAAAATAAAAATTAATTTATTAATTCGAAAAAAAAGTTGAAAAATTACATCAATTTATACAAAAAAAAAATCAATAAAAATCTAAATAAACAAAATAAAAAATCAAAAAATAAAAAATAATAATTTTATAATAAGAAGATTCTTAAGAAGTTTTAAAGTAAAAGAAGAAGAGAAAATATATATATTAAAGTGCCATCTGTTACCATCAAAATATCTGATAAAGAAAAGCAGCCACAAAGAAAAAAATCATTTAAAATTTCCATAACAAAATAACAAATTAAAAAAGTGAAATTATAAAAAAAAGAAAAGGAAAAATCAAAAATATTTTATTTTTAATCCGAAAAGTGCTAAAATATTTAAATTGCTTTTCCAATTAAAAAAGTCGGAAGAGAAGAAAAAAAAGCTTTAAAGAAATTATTTTTCCATTAAACGAAAAAAATCTCATTGAAATTTTGATTAATATTTTTAGTGATTTATTTAAATTCATCTTGTTTTATTGTTTGTTTTGCGCGTTTTATAATTTTGGCATAAATTTCGCGTTTATATTTTTCGCAAATTGTATATGAGCTCTCGTCGTAATTCTACGGGTCTTATATGGAATATAAAAAAGTCATTTTACAAGCGTAGTACGAAGAAGATGAAAACAATTTCATGATATTACAAGTGGTCTGAATCAGTGATATTAAATTATTTAAGAATGCCTTCAACACCGTACGATTTGGTGCAAGACGATCAAGATTTGAGAGTGCCATTACATGCCGATCAGGCGTTTCTCAATGGAATTACATTTCAGGCAAAGGTAAGTTTCCTTTTTTTGCAGTATATAAATTTTTTTTTCAGTGTAAAGAAAACATTTCCTCAAGAATTTAGCACTCAATATTTATGTCAATTTATCCATTTAATATGTCAGTTATTTTAAAATGTCAATTAAATTATAGAACGTTTTTTTAACATCCACCACAACAAATGGTGACGAGGGTATATTAACTTTGTCATTTCGTGCGTTACCTAAAAAGAAACCCTCGCAAAATCCTATGGCCCTCTTTTCACTTGTCCGACTGTTTGTATGTTGTTGGCACGCTCACATCCACAATGTATGACAGAGCTTAACGAAATTTGGCCTGAATATATGTTATAGTCCTGAGAAGTTTCCTATTTAAAACCAACAAAATCGGTTTGGTATATAAAAAATATAAACCGACATCTAAGGCAACTATTAAGTTCAAATTGACAACTATAAATAGATCGAAACCGAATTTTGCCATAAACCATGACCATTCCAAAAATTGAAATCGGTTCAGTGTAACAGAAGTTATTGCCAAAAATATGACTATTTTTATGACTCAGAAAATGTTCACGCGCATTTCTAGTGAAGGGTACTAAAGATTCGGTATTGCCAAATGTAGTATTCTTACTTGTTTTTTATATTTAAAATAAAATTAAACATATAAATAAATAACAAGTTTAGAATTCTATATTCGGTGATGTCGAATCTTCGAAACCCTTTACCACGTTATTACATTATATTGCATACATACAGCATACGTACAAATACACTCACTAATACACTGACAAACGCATACAATACATGAAAGTTTTTCCTTAATATAACAAAGAAATCTTAATGAGTCACAAAATTACTTATATTTTTGGTTACAACTTTTTTCTACTGAACCGATTTTGAACATTTTTGGAATGATAATGAGGTATATATAACTTAATCTTGCGACAAAATTCCATTCCAATTTGTCAATTTGTAATTGAAAATTTTACGGATGATCTTCTCTTTAATTAAGAAGCGGTTTATATCTTTGAACATTAATAGCTAAATCGATTCCGATTTTGATTTAATGCAATAGTTTATATACGATTGGATTAATTACACACGGAATGACAAAGTTAATATACCCTCTTCACTACTTGTGGTGGTGGTGGTGGTGGAGGGTAAAAGAAAAAAACATTATATAAAATATTCATATATGGAGATAAAAAATATAAAATGCCATTAATTTTTATGTGATAAAATCAATAAATAATTTACGAGTATTTTGTTATTAAAATGTATGTCACACTCACATATACACACACACACACACAAACACACTCGTGTAATAATGTATTTTTTCTGTGTTGTGGCTACACGAGAACTTCATTTGAATACAAAATAAATTGTACGAGTGACAGATGGACAGACAGTTTGTCACATGTTTGTCATACAGTTTCCGCTTTTAAATTTTTTTCCCTTTTTTGCTGTGAGTTACTGAAAAAAAATTCTTGCGCAATAATTAATTTACATTAAATTATTTTTGTACAAAAAATAATTCACACCTTTTTTTGGTGATTTTTTTTTATGGCAGAAATTCTGAAATCCTAAAACGTGATTGGGGGAGAGAGAAAAGAGGTTTATGAAAAGTTGCATTATAAATATTTGATAGTTATTTTTTAATTAATTTAATTGCTGTAAATTATTTTGCAATAAACTTTAATTTTGTGAGAATAAAAAGTAAAGAGTTGTCCCACCAAAACGCACGATGAGTATTGGCAGCTCTTTATATGATTGTAAGCTCACAGCTGTATGTTCAATTAAATCTTGTAGACTTTTACATTTAAATCTTAATTCACAATGCTCAACTGATCACCACGATATGTCGAAGGGCTGTCGCATCTGGCACACTGAGCGATCAAATTTATTATATATATACGATATATAACACATATTATTATGCCATTTCTATCTAATGGAATGGCCTTCTGAACCTTTTACGCTTCTGGCATGTCTTTGGAGCTTTCCAATATTTTGTACCAACTACTGTAGGCGACATTTAAATAATAGAAAAAGGACTATAATAAAAGCGGTTTTTACACGATATTTTACATTCTCTAGTTTGGTTGATCTGTTGTTTTGACAGACTGAGAGTCATAAGAATTATCCTAGTAATTCGAAGATCTGCAAAAATTGCAAACTTTAAAAATTCTGAAGTGAATTTCACACTATATCCATAGTTTTATCGTCGTCTCTCGTAAATAATCACTGCAATATACCGTCATATACTTATATAATATTTAGTAGATCAACAATACTGAACTCAAAATCAAATTCGAGGAGCAAAATACTTTTTAAATTTCGAATTTCGATAGGCTCTTCATAGTTAAAATATCTTACAGCAGTGAATGGAATAAGAGTAATTGTTTTGGAGTCTTTACAACTCTATAATGACAGCAAACAAATGAACTGTGTAGTTGGAAGTTGTGTCTTCTTGTACGACATTTACTCTATACAAATTTCAGTTTCATATATTCATCTACTTACCAAACAAAATACTATTCAGTGGACTCAGATGATCGACTCGGATAAATGACCACTCTCTTCACAAATAAACTCAAAATATAATTTAAATACAAGTGTCGCAGTTGTTTTTCATGTTATCCGCGTATATTTTCGTGAGAAAATATGACCCTTCAGAGATATCGTTTTGACTTGACAGGAGAAATAAAAACGGAATCTCAGAAGGGCCTTCGAATGTAGATTTGACAAAGATCTAGAATTATTGAAAAATTAATTCCCATAACTGTTTGAAAAGTTACATCAATTATTAATTCCATTTTCAAATAATATAGAAATTTGTACAAATATCTAAATTATAAAAGTATGTGAGGATAATTCACTTTACAGGAGGGGAATCATATGTCAATTGTTATTATTTCATAATCAAATTTTTTCATGATTAGGATGATGAGAACGTAGATGATACTTGTAACAATTGGTGTTTAATTGCAGCACGTTGGTAATTTTTTCTCTTCAAGTCATGGGAAAGATCATTACTATCAACAGGCGTTATCCGAGTGGCTTCCCAATTGCTGCGCATTATGTTTAAATCCGTTGCTTATTTGACTGAAACCAATTTGCAGTTATTCGACATCAATATAACTTGGCCTTATTCATCTACTTCACCACACCTTTCACCTCAAACACTTCATTTTTTCCTCAAAATTTATTACTTTCCAAAATTACCGAGAAGTAAATTTACCAATTGATTTTTTACCAGAAAAAAACATAAATTTTATAAATTTAAATTTATCTAATGATGACTTTTTCTCGTAACGTTTGCATGTCGCTAACGAATCACTGAATATTTTTTTATTTAAAAATAAACTTAAAATCAACATTTTTACATTTTATTGAAAGTTGACTGCTGCTGTTGGTTTCTGTTGCTGCTGCTACTTATTTCAATTTCTGAAAAAGAAAAAAACTGCTAAATAACTTTTTTCTTTAAAGTTTCCAAAATCATTTCAGTTGTGGTTGTGACTGACGCCAACAATTTTTTGGTTCTAAGTTTTTTTCTTTTATATATTTTTAGTTGGAGTTGTTTTTTGTTGTTGTTGTTGTGTCAGAAACATATATTTTAATGGCCAAGTTCATGGTTTTCATTTGCATGTGATTTTCGATGTGACCCGCAAAACTTGTTGACTTTTCAAATCAGCCATAATTCAATGGAAAATATATATTTCGTACAACAATAAAAAACGTATTCGTACTTTTGTTTTTTTTTCCATTTTGCCTTCAGAGAGTTCTTATTTTTTTGGTAGATTTTAATTAAGGGTTTTCACAGTTGGACATAATATTATTCCGATTTTTTACATATTTGTTTGAAATTGAGTGGGGGGGGGGAAGTGGGATTGTTATAATTTATAGTAACTGTATATAATTTATAGTAACTGTATAATTATGTCATATTTGTTGTTGTCACGATCTGTGATTATCCTAAATGGGAAAATGTTGTATTTTTATGTGAAATGTAGGAAAAATAATGATAATGATCTCATACATGTGAATTTCTTCGCACACGGTGCGATATAGAGACAGTGGATCAGATGAAAATAATAATAAGTTCAAGAATATCCATCGCCTTCCTTTTTGCATAACTTACAAGTTTTTAGCATACAGTATATCCCCACAACTGCAAACACTCGTTAAATGGAAAATCGAACATACTTTTTCTTCTTACACGCAGCGCTCTGTGTTTACTTGTACAACGATTCTAGAATTGAATTACTGTTCAAATTGCTATATTACGGTTCATTGGCAGCTGCACTTAAAATAACATCAATAGTTCATCTCAATTGGAATCAAAAATAATGATTTTATTATTCTACCCGAAGGCGGGTCTAAAATTTTATGTAGACCCTGATTTTAACAACCTTACGGTTCATAGGTAGCTGTACTTAAATCGACATCGAAAGTTCAGCTATTATATATGTAGGTTGGTCTAAAACTTAGTTCTATTTCCTGTTCCTTTCTAGATTTTGCCAACTATAAGTTGTGACAATCTCAATGATCTTTCCAACATCAGCTTTCAAGAGTTCCCCTAGACAAACGGTGAAGAAATAATATTCAATATACACGTGGATAACTCATGTCATGTTAGTCTAACTCCGTGGTGTCTTAACATCGGATGAATACAATGAGCAAATTAACGCCCTCATATTCTTATTTATGGATACAGGTAGCAATTCTTTCTCACATATAACTAATCTAATGTGAAAAAAACTCAATAAGTTTTGCTATAACAGCAGTTACTAGATCCAGTGACTTAAAACTTTGGTGAAATTTCGAAATTTATTATCTCCTAGTTTCGACAGCAGACTGTGTGAATAATGGTTTATCATATCTGAACCTCTTTTACTTCAACAATTAGATCACAACAAATGATCCGTTGCAAATGCCTCTTTCTCTTCCAACCATAGATATTGTTCTAGAAGGGACTTACCTGCAAAACGTTAAACCCCCTTGTAGGGAAAATAGACACAAAATCGTATAGCGTGAGGATTTGCCAAGATATTGAGAACGTTAAACCCCTTTGGAGGGAAAATAGGCACAAAATCGTATAGCGGTGGCAACATATCCCGTCTTCTCATAACCAACAGTTGATTTATTCTACCCACACAAATTCGAATGTACTCGTCAAATAGTTTATAGTATTTAAGCTATTTAGAAGCTTTTCCTGAAGAATATCGACACCAAGTCTTATGGAAGAAAGGTTACAGGAATATAGAAACCAAAACCTTTGTCTTCCGGAAGTTATAACGCAGTAAACAATATTCAGGAAATTGGTAGGTGCACAATTGTCACTCATATTGTGGGAGTTATAGTCGCTAAAATGGAAGCATTGCCGACATAGTAGTAATGTTTCCTCACTAGGGTGTGGCCATCTCCTTGACTAGTATGTAATTCAACAATTTTCGGCCTGTGTGTGGATTCTGATCTACCGCCATTTGTATTTCCTAATTTTTCTGAAGTTAATTGTGGATTTAACAGTTTTTTTAAGGAGAGATTAGAATGAGGACAGTCAAATATTTTAGAGAAAGCCAAGTATCTGACTTGCTCTCGGAAAATTATTAATATCAATATATTAAGCCCATTTTCCATTTGTGGATGTAATGGTTCCAAGGTAAATAAAGTGCTAATTATACATTATTATAGTACTTCTGTGTGCTTTATATGATTCTTAGACACACACACACACATTTATGAAAGAAAATTGTTGTCTTGTTGTTTTTCTCTGTATATTGTTTTCCATCTGTCCCACTGTGCACACATAATAATGTGTATTGTTCCATTGTTTTGTATGACATTTTCACATTAGAATGGCAAAAATAAAAAAGAAAAACTTTTTCTATATCTTTTCCGCATGTGATATCGCTTGTTAATGCTCTTGTGGTTCTAAACATTAAAATTAACAACAACAACAACAATAACAACAGCAAAAAGTATCTAAAGCTTAGTTAGCGGTAAACTTTGAACAAAACTTTTTTATTTCAAAATTTAGTTCGTTCTTTTTATTATTATATTTTGTTGTTGTTGGTGTTTTTTCTTTTTTCCAAGTTGCAAAATAAAAATGCAAAACGAAAAATGTTCCAATTTTTTTTGCCAAAAGAAAATTATTGTTCCCTTTAATATTTTTCAAACACTGATGATAATAATGCTGCTGATGATGAGGATGTTGCTGTTGCTGATGTTGTTTGTTTTGTTGTTTTTATTTTTTCTAACAATTGAATTTGTTTTCCATGAGTCACGTTACATGAGACTTGAGACGAGAATAAAAAAGTTTGAAATTTGTATATAGAAAAAGATATAAAGAGAATAGAACTAGACGTTTTTCTAAGATGTGATGATCATCATCATCAGAAGAAGAAGAAGAAAAAGAAGAACAAGACGTAGAAAGAAAAAAGTTAAACATGATTTGAATTTGAATGAATAAAAAAACAGTTTATTCTATCGCTTTGAATACGAATGAGTTTTAATTTGCGAATGTCGTGCTAATATTATGATAGTGGGATTTGTAATGTTCTCAATCGATTTAGTATAACAGTTTTGATTATCATTTTCCCATCGTTTTGTATTAATTAGTTTTTAGAAAAGCAAAGAGGGGGAAAGTGTAAATATTACATTTGATATTTTCACACTTTGAAAAATAATTCTGGAATAATTCTAAACTGTTAGAAACATCTTAATAAATTTTCCCATAGAAAGAGCTTCAGTGTTTTCCAATCGATTTGGAAGAGCACAAGCGCCCACTACGCCAGTAACATAGTCTGTAAATCTTCAATATTGGCTTTGTTGATATATAAAAATTAATTAGTTAAATTAATGATCAAACCTCGTATAAACATATTTTCTAATTTATGCTTATATATGCATGATTATTGAGCTTTAAAAGAACTTCTTTTAGGGGAATAATACGGGAACTGAATGAAATTATGTACCGAAACTCGTAAAATTTTGTACATCGATTTTTGCTTATATTTATCTTAATTTCACCAATTATTATTACAATACAATAAATTACAATAAAGGGGAATTATATGGGACCTATGAGAAATAATGGATTAATCGTATAATTTGATGCATCATTTTAGAATATTATTAAATTTATAAGAGCCAAATTTTTTATGACCTTAAATTGGTAAAATATTAGAGCCATCATCATCAATTTCAATAGACACCGTCCTTGGCCCAAATTAATTACACTTGCCAAGTTCCATCGACGTATCTCAAAAATTGCGACCTGCATTTGCAAGGTTTACATAGACAGCCAGCCAGACAGGCGGACATCGTAAAATCGACTTAGAAATTGATTCTGAGTCGATCGGTATATTTAAAAGTGACGGTGGAAACATTTTTTCTGTGCGTTACAAATTTAAGCACAAACACATTACACTCGAATCATCTTATACAGGTTCCTGACAGGAACGCTGCTTAAAATTTAGATGATTAAAACAGAGCATGGATATTGTAGTTAAGTTTTCCAAAAATATTATTGCCCCATAATGGATCACAAAAAAGCTGTAAAGAACTCCTTGAGTAGTACAAAAACAATAATGTAGTATTTTTACAAAGAGAGACAAATCCTGTCAACTACCTTCATCAGTTAAGGGACTCGGATCGCATATGATTGAGTGATTTGCGCTTACGACTACAAAAGTAATATAAACTTTGAAGTGAAAAGAAAATTACAGATTTTGTTAAATGTTAAATAAATTAACGAACAGTTAGTCTCGAGTACCTCTCTCCTTAAAAGGTTTTGTTACTGCCCTTAAGGTTGTATCAAATATCGGTCTAAAACCTTTTTTTAACCGATATTATTGGATTTTATTAACATACTGAAGAGGACAGCATATTTCCAACAGATGGACATAAATAAATCGACTCCGCTCTTGATCCATCAATGGTTCTCAATGGTTCTTTCGGATTCTTTATTCTAACCGAAAGTATTAAAATTCAAATTAATATTTCAGTTTTTTTACTATGGGATCCAAATCATACCGGGTATAAGGTAGTTGTATATAGAAACACCGCAAAAGTTTGGTGCCAAATAAATCTATTTGAGGTTTAAAGTTTTATAAATATAAACTTTATGTGTCAAAATATATGTATGAATTTTTTGTTACATTTTATTTCACACACACGCACAACTTAAACTGAAGCTTTTAAAATTGCTTTTTGCCACATACACGCACACATTTATGATTCATCTAAAAATTGTAAAAACTTAACCAAAAAAATTGTTGTTAAACAGCGACTTTAAATTATGCTACATTTCCACATTCTTTATTGATCTTTCTGAGTTAGAGATGGAGGGAGATAGAGACCCGGTAAAGATCTTTAGGTTACTTCTTGGTTACAAACTTTGCCGGTAATCAGTTATACTCCCTCTCCCGTACTCATAGTGATGACAGTATATTAAAATCAAGTAAAAATTCTTACAACAAACTTGTTGCAAGATTGTTGATGTTTTTTTCTTACGTTTTGTTTAAGTTGTTGTTGTTGTTTTTCTCTATTCTACTTGAATGACTTTCAAGTGAGATGTAATTTCATAAAAAATATTTATAAAAAAGAATATTTCAGTTTTTGTTTGTTTTCATTTCCACAACAAATACATGTGCAACAGTGCATATTGTTTCTTACATACATACACAAACAAAACAATCAACAACACTTATAAATAAACTTTTGCATGTTATGTAATGTATACAATGAAAACTTTAAATGAAAAGAATAAAGAAAAAGTTTTTCTTAACATGCATTTGTATGTATGCATGTATGTGTAAATAATATTGTTTTTGTATGTATGTGTGTGTTTACATTATTGTTTTGATTACTTAAAGAATCTGATGAGAGCATGTAAATATATATGTATGTATACTTATATGTATTATAGTTCGTTTTTTTAAGCTTTTCCCTTGTTCTTTTGACTTGTTCTACACGTGTATTGAGATATAAACTCTGCATGAAATATTTGATTAAATCAGAAAAAAAGCACATCACATACTGACAGCTTTTTAGGACTGAGTCCTAAACATTTGCATCCCCCTTTCGCTCATATATATAATTATATGTACCACTGGACTAGATCTACAGTTATATATTTTCTTAAAATTGTCCCTTTTTATTATATTTTATTACTTCCGGTATTTAGAAAAAAATAAAATTATTTCAGTTTAATTATGTCCGTTCTGTTTCAGTTTGAGTTGTATCAGGTTAACATGAACAGTTTATTTATCACGTGATCGTCCTTTAAATATTTTCAGTGTATAATCTTAAGTTTTAAATGCTTTTAATTCCACTTAATTTAATGTTTTGAAGATTCTAAATATTTTTCTTCACAGAATATCGTATAAGTGACTAACACACATGTTACTTAAAATACGGATGTAAAAGATGTTATTACATCACCAACATCTAAAAACATTTTCATTCATACACCCATACACATACATGTGCAATTGTTTTACAATACATTCATTGCAAATGTAAATTTCATATAACACAATTTTCGGTACAATGGGGTAAGACGGAACAAATAATGAATTCAAAATTAAAGTTAAAAGTGCAAAATAGATTGTAAGCAGCCGATGGTATCACATTCTCCAGCAATAAAATCTGAATTTTTAACGAAAAAATGTCAGATTTTATTTTTATTTGGACGACCATAGAAGTTTCAATATCCATTTTGAATGAAGATCTATTTCATTCATATTATATTATTCATTGTAATATGATTGTGGTATGCAGTTACCTTAGTATGTTGACTTTCTATTATCGTTACCACAACCATGTTAATACACTATACCACCATAATTAGTTAACGGATAGACAAAATAATAAAGTGAACCGATATGTTGAAAAAATTAATTAATTTTTAAACTTTAATTAACATCAGAAATCAAAAAAGATTCCCACTTTTGAATGCGAAAATACCCAAAAATCCCAACAAGTATAAATCAGGTTTAAAAATTTAGTTTTTTTTTTTTTTTGATGTGAACCTTATCTATGTAGATAATTTAAGGATAATTCAAGCTTGGCGTTTTGGGAACAAAATAAAAAATATTACTATTAAATTTAGATTAAAGCTGTTTGTGGATTATTGCCCGGAGATCACTAATTTCTTTATTAAACAGTAAAAGAAATTAAAATTCAAAAAAAGTTATCATCAGTGACAACTTTTTATCAAAGCTCCAATTTGAGATTAATATAACATTTTAACGGATTCAGATACATTTTTCAATGCGGCCTATATTAACCCCAAGACTGTCCCTACATTATTAGTAATCGAACTATTAAAGTTTATTTCCAGGAGCCAATTTATCCACATTATGTCATACTTATAAGTTATTTGTCCCGATTCTTATGATAATATTTTCAAATATTTCAAATTTATGAGCCAAAAATATTTTTCAGAACAGCTTTTCATGAGACTTCCAAGCCCTATCAAAAATTTCAAGGCATCTTTAATTTTTTGAACTGAAAATTAATACGCGCGATCACTCCTGGTGAAAGTTTGATAAATTAGCAAAAAACGATTTTTCTATTATTTTGTCTCTGTTCTTTCAGGAATAAAAGTTCAGAGTGATCATCAGAGTAAAAGGTCATAAAGGTCACTTTGTGTTACCTGTAAAGAGAATAATTAGAATAGGAGAGAGTAAAAATATTTAGTTGATAGTTGAAGAAACTAAGGAGAGAGGAAGAGAAGAAATAATAGCTTGATCGATATATTGAAACGACGAAACTTTTAACTGTAGATCTAATCTCATGGTGCTCTTCGCACTGGGTTAATACAATTGCTACACCTGAGTACCAATTCGAAGTTATGTATTTGGACATGACTTCCCCCTTGGTTTTTTTGGTGCTTTTGGTGCACGGCTCCCGGTTGAATATGCAACACCACATCGAGTCTAAAGATCTAAACTCTTCCCGCGATTTGGGTTTAAACCACAGCCACCACGATGCTCCCGAGAGGCCACACCAACAGTTAGGCTGGAACCGAAGTTTCGTGGCATCTGACTCTCGTGGTACCAGAATTAAGTCTTTGAACGGACTTCGTAATCAACTCAATTACTACCAGTCGAACTTCAAACAGTTCGGAACTGGTGGTCCACTGCTCCACATACCAACATACACATGCAATTGGACAACAAGGACGACGCTTTGGCCACATGGTGTGACACCTGGAATGGACAAAGATGAACGAAAACACACTCAAAATTGCACCAAGGTAGTTGGTGATGATGACGTCATTGATGACGACGATGATGATCAGCAGGGGAGAGCGACGGGAATGAGCAGCAGCACGAAAAACCAGCAAACCGGGAACAGCGAATTGGAGAAAAGCAAGAAGGAATAAGATAGATGAGTGTTATAATTGGTACAATCGTTGGTCTCACAGAGACTATGAGAATAATAAGGTGACAAACCGCCATTTAATCATCCGCAATTGAGATCAGAATCGATTCTGATTTTAAAGTGATGAGATATTAGTTGATTCCCCTCTGCCTTACACCCGAAAAAAACAAAGTTAATTTAACGTCTTCACCACTCTTGATGGTGAAGGGTAGAAAAATTATTATCTTTTTCGTAAATTAAACCTTATTTTAGACCTCTACAAGCCAAATTTAGCATGTTCCATTTTTGATCTAAGTTTTCTTCGTTTAACACTTTTTGTCTGAAATTAACTATTAATTTATCTTCTGAATGGCCTGTTAGAATACAATTTAAGTGTGAAATGAATTATTATTCCCATAGTGCTTCTTTCATCTTAAAAACTTTGTTTTGTTTCTTTATTCAGATTTCAGCTTAAGAGAGTTTAAGTATTAAATTAAAGTTCTTTTCACTATTTAAATCTTAAAGAATCTTCCAGTATTTTATTTATTTATTACAAAAAACTTCTCTTTATTTATTTCTTCAATTTTCAATGGAATTATTTAATTTGTTGCATGAATTTTTCAACAAAGTTTTCTAATTTTTCTTGTTCTTCTTTTTTCAAATTTGTTCATTAATTGAAAGTTGTAAATCTCTTTCTTATTTTGGCAAAACAATTAAATGTTTATTTGTTTAAATCTGACTTTATAATTAAATTATTCTCATTTTGTTAGAAACACAAAAGAATGAAAATGTTTTAATTAAAAATTTAACAAAAAAAGAAAAATGAACAATTTTTAATTGAAGAAAAATATTTACTTAAAAAAATGTTGGAATGAAATAAATTGGTTTTTGAAAATTTATTAAAACTTTAGTGAGAAAATATTTTTTATATGACCCAATAATTTGAATTAATTACGATTACTTATCCCACCGTTTGTTGTGTTAAAAATGGAACATAAAATCAAAAAATTGCTATTAATTGTTGATCAAAATATCAACAATGTGATAATTTAATGTTGTTTCCCCAAAAATTTACTCACTTAAAGTTCGTATTAACAAATTTCTTTATTCTTTCGAGGGCCAACAAAAAATTAAATTTTTAAAAGTAAAAGAACAACGAAGAATGCTACTTTTGGCTGTGCCGAATTTTAGATACTTTCATATTATCCAAACATTTGTGTGAAAAAGGTTTCATATATAAACTAAAGTGCAATATGGTATGAGTCCATATTTCCAATAGAATTAGTCCATATTTAAGAACTTTTGTGCTTAGAAGCCTATTTCGAGAGAGTAAGACTAGAATATGGCCCGATAATTAAGCTAAAAACATTTAAATGGAAACTATATCCAAATATGGACCGATGTTAACAAATTAGTTATATTTATTAAAGGCTGTTAGACATTAAATAGTAACGATTTCAGATCAATTTTCGGCATTAGTGGCAAATTAAAAAAATTATCCATATTTTAGAGTTTAAAAACTCAAAACAGTTTTTCGGAATAGAAGAAAACGTGAACCGATGTTGGCCAAATTTATAGCACATTTTCGTTTACAAACATATTGTTCCAAATTTCAATAGAATCGGTTTATAATTTAAAGTTTTATTAGCTTTAAACTATAGTCTGGAGCCTTTATATTGGAGCTATTGGGACCTATAAGACACACAGATTTTGGGGCTTATCAAAATTTCGCGTATTTTAGCGTATTAATTGTTTTTCTATTGATCCGATTTTGAAGATTATTAGTACGATGATGAAGTACATAAATAAGTATGTTGTAGTTTTATTCCGTATAAATCCAGTTACACTTTGTTGGAAATTTTCGAAAGTTCTTTTTCGGAATTTTGAAGTTGTCTTAGTTATCGGTCAATAACTTTTTTGCTATTGCACCGATATAAATGGTTTAAAATAGGAAACTGCGTAGGACAATATCAAACAATGTGGTTAACTTTTATTGAATTCGAACAATAATTTTCGGCTTGGAATATTTCAAATAGACATTTCAAACAAAAATATTTCAAATAAATCGATTCAGGTTTTGATTTGTTGCAAGAACAAGAATAGCATTACACACGACAAAACAAAGTAAATATGCCCCCATCAGCATTGTGGTGGTGGAGGGTATAAAAAGAAAAATTAAAAAAAAATGTTAATTAATTTAAACATAAATAAAATTATTAATACAAAAAACTAAAATAAAGAAAATGAAAAAATGGTCAATATTGGAAAAGAACGAAAACAATCGAATCTCAATATTTTAACAATCCAACAAAAAAAAACCTGAAAGTAATACAAAATGAACTGTATCGTGCAATTAATTTTCTCATTTCTTTATTTTTTTGATACTGAAACACGCAATGAAACCGATTTGTAGATGGATTTATGGCAAAAAGTGCTTAAAATATTGCCAAAGAAGAGAAAGTGGGGGGGAGGGGGAGAAAGAAATTGAGTAAATTTATATATTTTTTTTCCGTTATTGAAAACAAATTTGTAGCATTTTCCTAAAATCAAAAACATAAAATACCTTAATCACGCATTTTCAGTATTAAAATAGATGAATCGAAAATAATCATAAAAATTCGAATAATAAAATATAAAAACTCATTTGCCACCCTCCGAATTAAGTCAATGAAAGCTTCCATTGTTTTCCAAACAATGGAATTATTTGAATGAATACTGGAAACAAATACAACAACATTTATAATAAATATTAAATGTATGGGTGAAAAAATTAGAACAGATATGAAATTGGGGACTTCACAATTAAAGTTTGCGTTTTTCAGTTTTTTAATATCGCTTCAGATTTCCTTTTAACTTCTATTTAAAGCTGCGAGGAATATTTAATTAAATCAAGTAATATTGGTATATTCGACTGTGTCGAATCCTTAATACCCTCCACCACATTCGACTTAGAAATAATTGTGAAACATATCATTCACCCGTGCCCTTTCCCAAAATTATACGTTGCCCATAAAAATTTGGCCAAATTTCATAGAATTTCCTGTTTTAGTTTCAAAGATATGCGATATTTAAAATATCGTTTGTAAGGTGATATCAGTCCCCGTATTCTATCCGAAAATTTTTCATATAAATTATTTTGTTTGTCTTCATGAAATTTTTTCTAACGAATTAAGAGATATACAGTATGAAAAGTCCGTTTGAAAATGTTTGTCTTTAAAATTTCGTTGTAAAGGGTTTCAAGAAATTTGCTTTAAATGTTGCAAATATATTCGATACTAAAAGTTTCGATTGTTAGAGGGATACCACTCCCACGCATCCCATCCGTATTTTTTTTGTGTAAAATGTTATCAGCTAAAGGCAATTTGATACAAGAAATTTCTACAATACATTTCTTCAATATATTAATTTTCGGTTCATATTTTGCTATAACTCTCACATAGCGCCCCTTCCCGGAAACAGTTTTGAGCGAATTGAGCCCATAAACCTCTTTAATAATCCCCGATTATATTGAAATTCTCTACAATTATTTTCCTAGATCCATATTGCTACAGCTCTTATATAAGGTTCCTTCCCGGAAAACAATTTTGTTGAAATTCAGCTCAATCATTTTTCTAACTATCTTTCTTGAGTATATATTATTATTCTGACCAATATCAGTCCATATTTTGCTATAGCTTCATTTTAATATTCCTTCTCGGAAAAGGATTTTTCTTTTTAATTTAAAATCGACATGATTATTTTTTTGATTCTTTTAAATTTGTAGTACTTTTTGGGGAATATTGGTATTTATTTTGCTACAGCTGCCACTCAAGCATCGTTCTCGGAACATGTAGGGCTTAAACTTGAAACAATTCAATTGAAATAAGTCACAATTATTGCTCTATGTTGTCAATTTGATAGTTCCCTTTAAAGGCCCCTTCGATCCACTTTTTAAACTGTCTTTAGTATATGAAACAAGTTTGGCAATTATCGGGCCATATGTAGTTATTACTCCTTAATCAAGCCACTTCCCGGAATAAAAGTAAAACTAATTTCATCGAATTTCAGACAAATTGCTTTCAATATATTGGTGGAGGGTATTTAAAATTTCGGCATAGCAAATATAGCATTCTTACTTCTTAATGAGACTAAAAATTTTTCAGAACCGCATATATTGTTTTGCCCATTCTTGAATTTAATTCCCAGTTTTATTCAGTTGAGTATTTTTTCCCTTTTTCAAACTTTTTATTCGGTATTGTTTATGTAACATTTTGGAGTTTGTTTTTTCCAATGTTTTTTGTTTTGTTTTGTTTGTTGTTTATTAATTGAAAATTAAATTCATAATTGTGCCTCCTAATTTGAAACCATAATCAATTACACGCATTTTTTGTGTTCATAATCCTTGTAAAACAGGACTTCAAATTTTAAATAAGAATACAAAAGAGGAAGAAAAATATTAAAATAATAATTGAACCTTTTTTTTGTTTTCGTTTGTTTTGTTTGAAAGGATCATTTCATAACTTTTTCTATTATTTTCAATTATTTGTTGTTGTTGTTGTTCAGCAATTAGTTTGTATTTATAACGGTTAAATAATTTTGGGTTTAGATTTACATAAACAGATATTTTCGGCTTTTCATGTCCTTTGCAGTTATTAAAAGGGGGTTTCACTGATAAAATACATTTATTAAACAGAACGAGGGATGTCTTTAAATTTTGAGAATTTGTATATGTAGACAATACACGCAGAGAAACGTCATTTCGCAATATGTTCGTCGCAAACACTAATATATTCGCGGCAAACATTTATTGTTATAATATTTTGCGACCATAACAATAATTTTAGTGGGTAAAAATTTGATAAATCTTAGAGAAAATTTTTCTTTATTAAAATTAAAAATATATTCGTATCATAAATGCGGTTATAGTCCACAATCAAGTTAAGTATTTTTTACCGTTAAGGAAATATTCAGATCCAAGAATAAGAGATAATGTTCAATTTTGATCATCATGATCATGTTTGCTGGACTTTTAATTGAATTTTTGTAAACTGTACAAATATCGCATATAGCGCTATTAATTTTCAATACAGTAATATTAAAATTGGCATGGAGACTATTTGTTGGGAGTTACCTGCCTTTCATCATGATTTTATGATGCAGCTTTTTTCATAACCTTGAAACCTAAAAGTATTTCAATTTCTGCTTGCAGATATTTTTAATTAGAGCAATTTGGAAAAATGTGGACGTAAGAATGGAAGCTACAATTGGACGAAAATATTTATGTTGGTAAATCGGCCACTTATCCTTATTTATGAGTTTATACTTATTAATTCGATCTGTCTTACGTAGATAACACAATAAATATTAAAAAACGAATTCTTAACCTAAAAATATTTTCAATTTTACGAGAAAAAAATGGTCGGTTCTACACTGTGAGTTGACGATATTTAACACAATCCCATTTTAAAGTCCGAATATTCTAGTTAGTAGAATCTACGTATAATAGTTAAACGTTGCTCAAAATGCTTCTTTTACTATAAGTCAAATCCTGCTAAGGGTTACGTAAAATTTAGAACAGTTCATCTAACTATCAAGTGGTATTCATTAAAGTGCTGGATGGAGAGAGATATTTGGGCTAAAATTATTTATACGTTGATATGTTGGAGATGTTTTCATCCAATTCTATATTTGATAAAGGGCCTCAAATGAGATCTATTAGAAGTTTTGGACTTATATACATAAAATTTGGTCTAGTCATTTTTGATTCCATTTATCTTTTTTAACATTATTTAGTAGGAGTCCATATTTATTGGAGTTCCAGAAATAACCATTACGTAATGTGGGTTGTTATTCAAAACAGCGCCATCAGGATTTTTCCACATTACCATGTGATCTTTTAAAACTTTGTGCTCTACATTTTGTTTAAAGTTCTGGACTATACGCTGCTGTCACAAACCGTTAATTTTACTTTAATATTGAGGACTGAAATGGAAAATATTTAATACACGTTTTTAGTTATTATTTGATATTTTTTGATTCAGTTAATATTTATTATTAGCAAACCCCAACTTAGTTCTTCAAATTGCTATTAAACGGTACCGGAAGAACTTGTTCATTGACTGAAAATCCGCTTCAGGAACAGGGAATGGCCCACATAATGTTTCTAGTGTCATCAAATAAAAACCATTTTCTAAGGGGTTCGAGCAAAGTGACAGAAAGCTCTATTAATTTCTGGATTACAAGTATTTTATTTTCATCGTTTTCATAATTCTTTCTAGAATTTAAATTTAAAAAAGTTTTTAAAGAAAAATTAAATTATTTAGAATTTTTAAAGAAAAGCAACAGAAACAGGTTCTGTAAAAGTTTCCCGCCAACACGTCATCTTAAACCCCAAATATTTTGGAACTGAAATGAAATACAAAACAATACTTAGAAATGATTGTAAGAAAATCCTTCAGAAGGGGTAAATTCTATCTTCAATTTCAAAGACGAGTAAAGAAAAACTAAATAAAAGTGGAGAGAAAAAGGAAATAAAAGGAAAATTAACATAAAATGTAAATTTGCCTTGAACTTAAATTGAAAATATATTTAAACGCAGAACTGTCCATACAAACACAAATACACTTGTATGTATATGAGAATTTACATTTGTATATGTGTAAGTGTAAGTATTTTATAAAGGAAAATAAAGTCATATATTAAGCTGTTTAAAACAAACTTTATTCCGAAAGGAAAATTATTTTCAAGTCTTAAACATTTATCTTCTTCTAATTCCCCCACTCTTCAGCCCATACTATATTGCTCACCCTTCCTCTCTCTCTCTCATTGTAGTTAGTTCAAATATTTTTAAAGATGACTTTAAAATAGTCTAAATAACTTTTTGTCTAGTTCTGGCTTTTAGCTTACGGCTGTTGGCTGACTGCACCTCGAACTGAATGGACTGAACTGAACTGAACTGAAGTGGAAGAGTAGTTGGATGTCCTCGGTCTGCTTATGTTTTTAATGGAGAATTCATGGTATCAACAATTTGTTTAAATTTTGCTTCTTCTCAATTTCCTGCTTATTTTTTTATTTTCTCTTTTTTTAATTTCTCCTGCCATAAAATATCTGAAGAGGACTATTTAATGTTATTTTTTCTCTCGTCGTCTTAATTTATGTTTAAATTGTTGCAAACATGATTTTTAACGTTGCTTTTTTATATCCTCCACCACCACAAGTGGTGAAAAAGGGTATATTAACTTTATCATTCCATGTGTAACGCTTAAAAGGAATCATCTAAGTCGAGCAATGTCCTTCTATCTGACAAGCTTACATCCACATAAATGACAGAGCTCAATAAATTTGCTCTTCATATTTGTTAAAATCTCAGAAGTTCCTATTTAAAACCAGCAAAATCGGTTCAGTATATTAAAAGATATAGACCGATAACTGAGACAACCTTTGAGTTTAACCAAAAATCTTTCGTAAAATTGTAAATTATAAATCGTCAAATGAGAATGAAATTTTGCCTAATGATCAATATCAGTTCAGTAGAAAGGAGTTATAGCCAAAAGTATAACTAATTTTATGGCTCATTTAGTATTCTGCGTTATATTTAAGAAAAACTCTCATATATTATATGCGTCTGTGAGTGTATGTGTGAGTATGTATGTACGAAACATAACGTATTTACTTCACACACATTTGCGATGGAGGGTATTGAAGATTCGGCTTAGCCGAATATGGCATTCTTAGTTTTGTTTTTATTATTTTTAAAAGTGTTGGTAATTTAACGAAAATACAAATTTATATTGTTCGTTTGTTTGGCTGTGTATGTGTGTGTTAATTATTGTATTTTTTATATTAAAATTCATAAAAAATATTCAAGTCCGTTAAGAATTTGAAATTTGGCTTTTATTTATTTAAAGAAATTTATGTGCGTGAAAATGAATTTATTGGAAGAAATCAAGAAGTCTGTTTTGAAAGTTTATTGAGTCAATTAAATTAATACGTGCGAACTTTGTTTTTTAATCTCAAAATTAATTTCTCTGTAATAAATTTATTAAATTTATTCGTAATAAAATACAATTTTAACAGCAATAAATGGTTGATTTTCAGATGTTTGAAGTCGTAAGCAAAAAGAGTGCAATTGAGTCAATATTATAATATTCAGCCACTTGAGTTGTACCCTCAACTTGAAATCATTTCTTTTAAGGTCGAATAAAACGGAAATTTAAGGAGTGATATTGAACAAATCTAGCGTTTCTAATCAAAAGGTTTTAACCCAAGTTTAACTTGACATTCTTTTGATCAAGTACCGTTTGTGAATCATGTTAGTTATTGTTGTAACAGTTCGGCTGAAATGCGATAGTTTCTTTCCTTGAAAGAAAAAAATTCGTTTGGTTACAGCTACTCCGCTGGGCTCGGACTAATTTTGACCGGCGTTTGCCTAGTGTCGTTCCAGAAGCGGAGAGCCAATTGTCGTGGAATCGAAACATGTCAGTTATTATATTTAATATCAATACCAATGATATATTAATTAATCTGAATAAAAATGACGAAACCCAATTTGCTCCTACAAAAACTTTCTGTAGGATCAAATTGGGTTTTCTCATTTTAATCAGATTAATAATATATTCATTGGTTTGATATTAAATATAATAACTGACATGTTTCGATTCCATCCATGAATCTCTAGAAAATTAATGGAAAAATTTAATACGAATTATTTAGTTTTTTTTTTAATAAATTTGTCTCTTATTTTATGAAAATCAAAATCGAAACTTGTAATTGACATATTTTTCAAAGAGGACTTGATCAACATGAAATAAATAAGTTATTAAAATAAGTTTAGAAGCTTTACTTAAGTAGCAAATTATTCAAGCTCTTTTAATCCACTTAATTAAATTCTTTGTCTTTTCAAATAAATCTTTCATTAGCGAAATTTCGTTTTAGTGTTTTTTTTAACGATTTAGAAGAATTTTCTTTGATCTGGGAATTATTTTATTAAAATTTTTATACAACAAATGTAATTTCGAAATTTTCAGTTGTTTCCTTTGACATATTTTAAAATTAATTTTTTCTTTTTATCTATTTTCAGGTAAGTCAGTCAGTCAGTCAGTCAGTGAGACAATCGTTAATATGATTAATACGAAAAAAAATCTCAAAATGTTTTATAAGTGAGTAAAAAGCAGGAATTATATTCCGTCATTTATCTTTTAGTCATAAATATGATTAAGAATTTTATCAAATCCTCGTCATAATTAAAAGTCATGTAACAACATACAACTGGGGAAAATTTCTTTAAATTTAAGTTATTTTGTCAACATTTTATTTTTATTTAACGTTTTTGTTATTGTTGCCTTTTCTTCTCTGCCATAAATTTATATTAAATTTATAAAATTCCTTTTGTTGAAAAAAAAACTGAATAAAAGGAAATTATGTAGAGATATTTTATTCCTCCATTTTAAAAAATCTCCCTATATTTATACCCTACACTATGGGTGGGATGTTTTGTAACAGACAGAAAAAATAGTCCTACCACCACTTATAAGTATACCGTATCACTCAGAATCTCAGAATCACTTCCTGAGTCGATTTAAGCAAGTCCGTCCGTTCTTCCGTGTAAAGCTTGTTCGCAAAGTACAGGTCACAGTTTTGAAAGTACAGATCATAACGAAATTTTACACGTACGATGTCTATTGAAATTGGATAAGTTCGGTCCATTATTTCATATAGGTGTCATAAACATGTTCCCCCGGAATAATATATTCTAAAACGATGTGCTAAATAATACGAGGATTGGCTCATTATTTCATTTAGGTCCCATACAAACACTTACGGAAGGTGTATGTAAAAATATTAAGTCAAATAAAAGATAAATATAAGCCAAAACAGCTGTGCGAGGTTAAACGAGGGTCGGTTCATAATTTTTTTATTAAGGTTAGTATCATAATAATATATTGCACATTATACGAGGGACGTTCATAAATTTTATGTAGCAGACATTCACAGTCAACCATGTGGTGTAGGGTATTAAATTAGTCGGTCTTGACCGACTATAACATTTTTACTTTTTTCATATGAATTTATTTAATTTTTTCCAAATTCATTCATTTTCCCAAAGAAAAAAAGGAACAAAAGTAGGTTGATTGTCATTATTTATTCTTTAAGCCAAAGTCAAAGGACTTTTGTTAATTTATTTTGCTCCTGTTTGTCTCTTATATTCTCTTTACTACAAAGAAGAACAAGAAGAAATGCAAAATTATCATCATTTTTATAATAAGTAGATAAATAATAAAAAATTTGTATTTTACTGAGTTAAAAAATAATAAAAATAAAATAACAAAAAAAACTTTTTTAGTTCTTTATTTTAACAATTTAAAGGATTTAGCAGTGTAAATAAAATTTATAAATTTTTTTTAGATTTTTTTTAAATGTTATTATTGTTGCCACCTGTAGTGATGGGTTTGGTTTCAATTTTATTTACCTTCATTATTTGCATATTTTTCTTTCTTTTGTAAATTTTCAAAAAATAAAAATATTTAAATAATAAAATCTTATTTGAGTATTAGACTGCAACTTTTGGAGAGTTTTGATTTTTTTTTTTTTGAGGACGATTTCTCATCTAATTTTTACTTTTTCAATTACAGCACTTTTTTTTGGAAAACATCTGTTGTTAAGACAGTCAGTGGTCTTCAACAGTCATTTCTCAAGAGCCTAATATACGCACTGACGCATATTGCAATTAAACGCATGAAAAAAATTAAACAAGAAAATATTTTTATAAAATCAACTACGACCTTCATTTAAAATATTATTAACTAAAACTTATTTGTATTTCACTTTATTTTTTTAACTTTTTGCATTTTCCTACAAACGAACTCAAGTTTTTAGTCTCTAAATAGTAAATATTTATTATGGTTGAATAATCCTTTTTACCTCTAAAGTATAAACTGGCATTTATTCTACTAATTTTTTTAAGAAAATCTGAATAAATTTTCTTCTAAACTTCTCGTTGTTAGTTTAAGCTCTATTAAAGTAATAATAGTAATAATTAAAGCTATAAAGCCTTTCATTTTAGGCATTATTTGAATAAACACAATATCTCTATTGGGTTTATGTGCGGACTGCAAGACGTTTAGTGTTCGTTAAACTATAATTAAGACTACTTTGGAACATACATCGCAGCATAATCTTGTTGGAAAAAGTAATCTTTATACTTTTATCTATAAAAGATATATAAATTGTTGTATTAATTTTTGTTGGAACATTACAAATTATACCTTTGCCAGTTGCAGAAAATGCTGAACAAATCATGAAACCACCGTCGAAATTACGTTTCGACATTAGAATTTCGACATTCGATTGTTCTCAAATCGTGTCAATCACATGAATATAAGTCAGGGGCGTCTAAATATATTAATAACAGTTTTCGCTAGAGAAAATTACAATTTGCACCCTCTGCCCATTTCATGTGTTTTTTCATGCGAATTTCGGATTATTTCCTTTATACAGTTGTTTGAGAATTGACTTACACTTTGGCTTTTGCCATTTTATGTTATCATCTCTTCGTAAAATATATAAAAAGAGTTTTGCATTTGTGTAGAATTCAATTTGTTATTAGAATTCTTGTTGTATAAGATAAGTCCGATTTTTTATTTATATTGTTCATCCCTCGGATAGATTTTTGAACACCTCAATACTGTGCTTCTTGATTAAGTACCACACTTTCGGAAAGTTTAGTTTTACGACCAATTTATCTCGGGCATCCTTATGCCCACTTATGATTAAATTTGGAAATTCTGCAGTAAAATGGAGATAACGTCAATAAACAAATTCTTTTATTTATAAGAGAGGAAAATTTTTAAAATCTTATTTTTTGGTAGTTTTTAAACCAATTTTCACTTTTACGTTTATAGAAATATTCCACATAATTTATCACATGAATAGAGCACACAAAAAGACTAGACAAAATATTGTCTACTTGAAAAAGTACCGTTGAAAAGTACTTCTATTAAAAAAACTTCAACTTTACTTTTGGATGAGAACAACAAAGTTATCAAAATAGAGAAGAAAATTAAATGCGTTTTTAGGAATATGCATCAGTGCAGTTGATTCATACCAGTTTTTTTACGACTGACATATGAAGGGCTTAGATGACTTACATGCACACAATTCTAGACTGGGCATAAGTAAATCGAGGAAGTGGTGACTATTCAAACACTTTGTGAAAATTTTTTTGTTCACATTAAGTAAACATAATGAATGACATCACATGTTGAAACTCATTCCACAGTAATTGAACTCATAGAATCCATGGGGGTTTAAAAAAACTCAACACAGAATGTATAAGTCGCCATTGTGTGATGGAAAGTAATGTTGTTATAAATATCAAAAACTGTCAGAACTACTTGCAAAATTTGTACCCTGCCCAAGTCCGATTTAGCAACGATAATAATTTGACAAAATTTTTTGGAATATGAATATTACTTTAAGAGATGTGGATTGTGGGTTAAGTTTCAAAATACCTCCCATTCTTACTATATACGGCTGGTTTCAATGTTGTCTCCAATGAACAAGAAAACTGCAAGACTCTTTAAATTCTTTAAAATTTTCATGCTGAAAATTTATGTTAATATGGAAAAAATTCTTCAATAAGGAAGAAATTCTTCATATCTTATATGGTGAATTAAGTTTCTCTGACCATGGAGATCAGAAAGTTCAACATAAAAATTATTCTCAAATTAGTGCAATAACAACACACTTTTTTACACCTAAACCCACGGAAGTTCGACATATGTTTAGTATGAAGTATCGACCTAAATGTTTAGTTCGAGTAATTTTCGAGGTCTAAAGAAATAATTGTAATTGACCTAAAGAAATAATTGTATAAACTGAAAAGTCTTGTTGATTTGTCACTAGCAAATGGAAAGATCTCTCTAAAGTGAGAATAGATAAATATTATTCCAGTAATCCAAATTGTGCTTGAGCATAATCATAATACCAATCTAGAACCATTTCAAAAGCTGAGCAATACAATATGTAAATCTGATTCATATTCAAATTCCTTTTATATATTTTTACTGTTATTAAAAATTTAACTCTTTTCGATTCTCATGCGCAGCCCTAATATTCATTTGCTTGTTTCGTAAGTCCTTAGAGATTACATTTGTAAAACAAAGAGTTATTCCTAAAACAGAGATAATACGTGTTTATGGAAATTTGGTTTAAATCTAAAATAATAAACTTCGGTATAACAGAGTTTATTATAATCAAATATAAATATTTATCAAATATTTCAACAAAATATTATGAAGAAGAATTTTAAAAATGGAATTTCTGAAATTCATGTTAAACTGAATTTTAATTAAGTTCAGAGTTTAGTTGTTATAACATTATTTTTTTTTTTTTGACCAGAATTACATATATGCACACACATCGTACTAAATACACATACTTACGCATATATTTATGTAACCCTGCAATCATTTTCACTTATGAAAAATCATTTTTTCAAATACGATTATTTCGTCATATTTCAATTTTAAATAAGATATCGACGGTGTGACAGTG
>PYHX02000266.1:0-19913 GCA_004302925.2 Cochliomyia hominivorax | reverse complement strand
TTTCTTTTTACGACTGCTACTCTTTTTCTAGGCATATTTTATGTGCACATGTCACATATTTAGTTTTTCTCACTGTGTAAGTGTTCTGACATCGTTTATGGCCATTTTTGCTGCTATTAACTTTTCTCCCTGCAGCAGGTTTTAAACGAGTGTCTTATTTATGTACATAAATGTACAACTACGATATCGTTGCTTCTATACAAAAGAGCATATTTTTAAAATGGCTTTATTTTTGCTTCATTTTTCGCAAAAGTTTAACTGTTTTCATTTTTTTCTTCCCCTTCTTCTTGTGTATTTTTTGGTGAACAACCTATTTACTTTCCACCTTGTGGCTTTTTAAAACATTTTGCCCATAATGAGAGTCTGATGAGAAGTATAAAAATTACGAAAAAAATGGATTTAAGTAAAAACACAATTATAGGTCAGTATGGGTTACTTGAACTGAAATTTTAACGGAGCAAGAGTGAAGGGAGTACGGAGGAACAAGGAATTGAACTAGTTGGCGCTACAAAATAATTACGTTAAAGATAAACAAAATAAATGGAATAAATAAGTAAATACGAAAGAAATATAAAATAAAGAAAAATTTATAAAAGTTTTTAGTTAAAAATATTATTTGAAAGGTAATTGAAAATATGTTTGTTGAAAAGTATCTGTAGGAGTTCCTGTTTAAGCGAATGGTAAATAATTAAAAAAGAGAGGTAGAAAATTAAGATCTCTTTTAAGATCTATTTGTAGAATTAATTGATACTTAAATTGAAATTTCAGACCTAGAATGAGTTGAACCTCTTAAGATTGTAATTTTAAATGAATAAATTTAGATTATTTTGTCATAAAATATTTCAAAATTCCTTCGGAATGTGCAAGTTGAATTTTAGCAATATTTCGCAATTTTGGACTTGAATCCCTATTTTCTAAATATCTTCACAATTCTTAGAGTATACATTATACCATCTGAATGTACTTTCTTATTTCCGTATATATTACATTAAGTTATAGTTTTGTATATAGTCGCGTCAAGCCCGACTATTAAATACCCAACACCACTTTGGCTACCAAAAATTAATTAAAAGCCCTCGTATAAATTTTTTTTAAATTTGTGCTTAACATTCATGTGTGATTAGTGCATTCTGAAAAGTTTTATGGACCGACCCTACATGTGCATGTATATGTGAAATTTAAGCTTTTCAGGGTTATTAAGACTGTTAGCACAGATTCCTGAAAATTTTCTCTGGAAAACGCAAAAACTGACGATTAGAAATATAAGGAAGTTGTCAGTTTTTTGCTTTAAACTTTGGTTTCGGGATTTTGGAACATTCATTACTGTTCGAAACCTAAGAAACTTTTTCCCCTGTAAGTCTTTTCTTTTCTCTTTAAATGAATAATAAAAATTTTTCTTTTATTTACTATTTTATAACATGTTTATTATCCAAAAAGGACAACAAAAATTAGTTCCAATTTTTGGATAGATAGACTATTATTTGAGGAAACATTCATGAATGCTTTGGCTCATTGCCGTTCTTAAACATCGATTGAATAGTATTTCTAACTCAACATAGCATAACATATAGGGGCCAAAATGTTCCGTATGTAAAACTGCCTACATTTGTTTTGGTTTCCATAAAAGAGCCAACTAAACTATCCAAAAAGCAGGCTTAAATCATAACTCTTTCACTCCCCGTTATATTCTTTCTTATTTTCTCTTTACCTATTTCCAAAGCGATCACTAACATTAATTAATTAAGGTTTCCTAAACATGACCTGATTATAAATCAGGACAAAATTATTTGAACAAATTCTGCTCTCCTTATAAAGGCTAGGTGAAACGTATTTCATCATAACTAAGGGCTATAAATACTAACATTGTGAACTTAGGATACTAGATAATTAAACTAAAAACCTTTTAATGATTATTTCAAGAATCAAAAGAGATTATTTCGACACAAAAGCAGAAAGTGACCTGGACAGCTGAATAAAATTTGAAGATGATTGAAAGCATTACAACACAGAAATTATTATCAAAGGCAATGGGAACTCTCATTATCATCGGAAGTCATATAACAATTAGTAAACTTCATTGAAAATCTGGTACAATTTACTTAAAACTTATTATTTTTTTTTATTTTTTTCTCCTCGACAAATATGACATTTCTAACAAAATTATTGAAACTTAACAATTTTTCTTGAAACCCAATTGATTCAACTTATGTTATTTTTCAAAAAATTCTATTCTGGACTTAAACTTATGTTCACAACATTTTTAATATCTATTACAAATTGTTGATTCAAGTTGTATTTTTTAAGGTTTCTTAAAATATCTCGTTATCTTCCAATGAAAATTTCATTAATATTGTTACATATACATGGCTATTTTATTCAACTTCCAAATGTGGCATTTTCAAAAATATACAAAATATTTTTGAAGTTTAAATCACTAGTGATGACACTTCAAACCTTTTCGGAAACACTTTCATCAATGTTTTTATAGTAATTTCTGTTACTTTGCTCAAACACGCCAGTACATCTCAGTTGAAAGCACACTTTTGAACATCTAGTTCGTGCTCTTTAATTCTCTTTCAACAAGAGCCCAATATATCTCTGATGGCCTTAGCTCAGCGCAGTTTTGATAATTGACCTATCTTGGTGCAAATACCACATTATTGTTCTTGGACTAGTCAAAGGACTTTTTACCATAGTGATAGGTTGCCAATTCAGACCAAAAATATACATGGACACATTATGAAATCTTATGAATGGAAACACCCTTTTATGAAAACATTCATTGATATAAATTTCGCTATTTCGTTTGCAACAAATGATTGGTTTCTTTTGTCGCAAAAGCATATCAAGAGCTTTTTGTGCAATTTTGACTGCTTCTAAGCCTTAAACATGTTCTTCAACATTTTCTTGAGCATTAGGAGCAGAAAATTTTTGGACAGGTAATTGCAAAAATCTTCCATAACATGAGTTATGACAGGTTTTTATATTATGAAGCAATATTTTTTAGAAAACTTGACTCAATCTCCGTGCTCCACTTTTGGCCTCAAAATATTTAACTGTGTTACTGTCAGCAACTTTTTGAGCCTGGTGTGTTTTTAAACCTAAATTAGCTTTAATTTTTTCGTACCAAATAATTCCGAGCACTGTGCAAAAGGGCTGTTTTCCTAGCGGATATTTTGCGAGCTGTTTTTTGGCTTCAAAAATTTTATGTGGAGTTTTCCTTATTTCTGAACAGAAATTCTATCAACGGACAAGTTCTCTGTCAGGAACCTTTTGAGGCTTGTGTGTTTTTAAACCCGAATTAACTTTAACTTTTCGTTCAAAATTGTTCGAGCACTGAGCTAAAAGATTTGCTTTCCAATCGGTTGATTTGGAAGCTCTTTCAAAAAATGCTTTTTATTTTTTGGCTTCCAGAATTTTCATGTGAATCTTTCCTTCTATCCGAATCGCTTTGTATCAATGGATAAGTACATTCGGTGCTGTTTGTTAATACTGGAAACAATTTGGCCAACTTTTTGTAGACCCAAGTTTGGTTGCTTGACTCATTGTAATTAGATGAACATTTACAAAGGCATCTCCATAAAATAAAACTTGAGTTAAAAGTATTAATAAATAACGTATGATAAGAGTTTTTCGAACTCAGTGATTATATGTTTGGAATTTTCAATCCATTTAACTTCATTAAATATTTAAGCTATAAAAATCCCAAAAATTTATTACATAATTTTATTAATAATTCATAAGTTTTTCTTCCTGACTATAAAGAATTTCTCTCAAGAAGTATGCAAATGACCAATACAAAATATGAAAACGGAAGAAAATTAAAATTTCTCAAAATATTAATAAGAAGAACATTTTTTTCTGTCAAGTAATTTTTGTCATGTTTGCAAATTAAAACAAAAGTACAACAATGTGACCGAAAAATTACTCAAGAGTTATGGACTCATAAAGGAAGGGAACAAGAAGTATAAAAAACTTTGAGCAAAAAACTATAATAATGAAGAGAAACTGTAAAAGTATGTAAATGAGAACATGCCAACATACAATTGCCAAATAATTTGTACTCAATATAATGAGAAGAAAAAAATACGAAGAAAATATAAAAAGCGGCTTCTTGTGATGACTGATATAAGTAGAAAAACTGTTTGCTGCCATAATGAAAAGGACATTTATGATGAAAGAGAAAAAAATTAAAAAGTTTAAATAAAAATTGCACTGTAATAACAAAAAACAAAAACAAGAAAAAATGCAATTTTAAAATTGATCTCTGCGGAAACTTTTTTTTTCATATTATCATCTTTTTATAATTTTCTTGCCTTTATACTGTCAGTCCTTTATGCCAATTATAATAAGAGGAAAAGGACAAAAATTTCATTTTTTAATTTTCGCTTATTTCGTTTCGTTGTCATTTAAGATGGAGAATAAATTAAAAAATGTTAAACATTGACATGAAGGCAAACAAAATAAAAACAAGTAAGTTTGCTACATTTGGCTGTTCCGAATCTTGAATACTCTATAGCAATAAATTGAAAATAGTTATCTAATTGTCTGAATGTCGATGGAATTAGTTCATATTTATGAGCAATAACGGAAATAGATTCATATTTCAAAGATATTTTAAAACAAGTAAGAATGTATAGTCGTATACCCTACACCACATTGTTGGATAAAAACGATAGTTACGAAAATTTTGGTGGTTATATGGAATCCACAAGAAATTATGATCCGACCCTCTTATAATTTAACACAACAATTTTTGGTTATATTAATCTTAATTTGACCTGATATCATTACATTACCAATATATTTGTAAGATTTATGACCTTAAAAGTGATAATTAGAAATAGATTATATGGGGCAAATGAGAAATAATGGACCGACCCTCGACTATTTTAGCACATTGTTTCATAAAACTTACTTCTGCCAAATTTAGTTTAAGTCGCTTTATATTTAGAAATTTTATGATCTTAAAACTACACTCCGGGAGGCACATTTGTATGGGAGGTATCTAAGATTTTGGAATATTACCAATTTCAATAGGCTTCGTCCTCAGAATTTTGTACCAAATTTCATCTATATCTAAAAATATCTCAAAATTACGACGTGTAGACTGCTCACAACATTTACATGGACGGCCAGCCGGATAGATAAATGGACGGATATGGTTAAATCGTTTCAGATTCTAAATCGATCGATATACTCGAAGGTGGGTGTAAAGCAATTCTGCATGTTACAAATATCTGCAAACGCATAATACCCCAATCACCTTCGGTGGTGTAGGGTATAAAAAGGATCTAATTTTAATATATATGCTTCATATTAGTTACATGTATTTAAGAGAGAACAATAATTTTGTAAATTTCAATGGAACTGGTCTAAAGTGTTTCATAATATCAAACCCTTTCTCCGAGATGGGGCATTATATGGGAACTATAGCGAAATATGGTCACGAGATTTGTCAGATTAATAACAAGTATTCAAGACAGTTAGAAAATAATTCCATCGAACTTTATTAGAAAGTGTGTTAATTAAAGTGTTTTATCAGCCCAACATTTTTTCCGGGAAGGGGAGTTATATTGAAGCTATTACAAAATATGGACCGATATTAATAAAGTTAATAACATATATTGAAGCAGACAAAAATTAATTTTGAATAATGTCCATAGAATTGTTTCATGTTTAAGAGTTTTATAAGATATTAATCATGTTCCGGGAAGGGGTTAGGTCAAATAATGGCCCCAGTACAATTCTGTTTCTTTGGATTTATTATTCATAAATAACGGCAAATTTCAGTAAATTATTTTGAAAATTGGGACCCAGATGATACACAGACTTTTAGGTATATAAAAATTTTACATATTCCAGCCTATAACTTTTTTTCTTAGCTGATTTTAAATAAGCAACTACTTAGGATAATAAAAAATAATGTGACCTAACTTCATTGAATCCGACCAATTCTTCCAGTCGTGAGTCGAACATGGCTAAATATACTCTGATTTTGATTTGATTCAGCAATGTATATATTTAATGCGGTCTAAGATGATTCCTTCTTGGTTTTACATATGGAATGACAAATTTAATACACCCTCACTACCTTTATGGTAGTGTAGGTTATAAAAATTAAATAAACAAATATTTTTTCTTAGCTTTTTTTCGCAAGGAAATTACAAATAACATGGAGAACATATTTTTTGATCAAACAAAATTTCTTGAATATAAATTTTTTCCTCCAATTTTTTTATTCTTATAAATTTTTTATTTTCTTAAATTTAATTTTCTTAATATTACAGACATATTTGCTTCAAGAAATAACTGAAGGAAAATAATAAAAAGGGAGTAAAAACTAAGAAATTCAATTTTCTTTTGTTTTCATAAATCATCTTAGAGTACCAAAAATTTAATTTATTACTTTACACAACGTATTGTTTACACAAAATATATACTTACAAAATTTACTTGGAAATTCTCATGTAGTTTTGTTAACCCTAAGAGGGTGGTACATTCAAATAGATTCAATTTTCCGGAAAAAGATCTATAAATTTTTGATCGCTTTTTTTTTCTAAATTAAATAAAATATTTGGTAAATAAAATATTAAGAATTGTTTTTGGACTATTTCGAAGAAAAAAATTGATCATTTGAACCGATTTTGCTGCTTCTTAATAAAAAATTTATATCACGTCAAGTTTCATCGCGTTTAGACATGAGCGTTTTAACAACAAACAGACGGACTAGAGATTATTTGTAAATGAACTCAGATTTTGATATGGTCCAAGTATAATATCTAAGCTGATGATGTGAAAATCGACTGAGATTTTGATTTCTGGATCTGAAATAATTCATACTTAGCGTTACATACAGAATGACAAAGTTAATATACTCTCTTCACCACTTGTATTGTGAGGGTATAAAAACAAAAAATATGCTTGTTATAAGCTCAAAACTATTTTCCGGGAAGGGGTCTTATATGGGAGCTACAGCAAAATTTGGACCAAGATTTTTATATTTATAATATACTTTTATACTTATTTAATTGTTTTATAAACTCAAACTCAAACGTTTTTCGAGAATGCCCATTATAAGGAAGCTATAGGAAAATAAGGACCGATATGAGGCAAATTGATACAATATCTTCAGAACAGTTAGCAAAATAGTTGTCTCGAATTTCAATAGAATTGATCTCCATTTACTCATTTTATAAGCTGAAAGCAATTTTTGCTGAGGGGCCTGATATGGGAGCTACATCAAAATATGGACCGAGATTGTTCTAATATAAAATTTACATTAAAAATAGTTGTAAAAATTCATTGTACTGAGTTCCAATGGAATTGGTTTTTACTTAAATGTTTTATAAACTCAAACCCGTTTTCCGGGAAGGAGCGTTATATGGGAGCTATATCAAAATATGAACCCATATTAATAATTTATAACATATATTTAAAATAGTTGAAGAATTAGTTGTGCCAAATTTCACTGGTTCAATTAATGATCCCAGAAACATTATAAGTACATGTGACAAAATTTCTGTAAATTATCTTAAAAATTGCGGACCATATGACACACAGAGTTTGGGGTGTATCAAAATTTTGCATATTATTATTAGCCTATAACATTTTTCCTGTTAATCAGATTTTGATGATCTTTTGCAGGATGATGGAGCACGTACAATTGTATGCTAAAATTAATTTTTTGTTAAAGTCCAATTACATATTTGAGAGAAATTATAAGAGTTCTTTTTGGGAATTTTGAGATATCGGTCTATAATTTCTTTGATTATAATCCTATATAGCTAGTTTTAAATAGCAAACTACTTAGGACAATAACAAACGATGTGGCCAAATTTTAGGACAATTTTTCTAGGCGGGAGAATGTTTCTAACAGACAGACAGACGGATATAGCTAAATTGACTCAGTTTGATTTGATGCAGTAATATGTATACATTGTAGGGTCTGAGATGATTCCTTCTTGGCGTTACACATGGAATGACAAACTTAACATACCCTCACCAACACTTTTGGTGGTGGAGGTTATAAAAATGATTACAAATGATTTACATTTCTCTACTTCTTCTGAAGATATCCTGCATACAAATATCTGTAAACTTCTGCTCAATGAATTTCTAAGATCTGCTTGAGTATGGAGATAACAGCCTTATAATGCAATCTTAGATCATTACTTGCATATGAGTCTCTAGTTGTGAAAATTGTTTTTTTAGTGTTGATTTCTTAAAAAGCAGCTGAATGATCTTTAGCTCCTGGACTGTCAGGCTCTCGAGTGAAAACAGTACTTCATCTACTTACTTTCTCCCCTCTTTTGTCTTCGTTCTTTTTCACACTTGTAATGCTTATGTGGTTATAAGCAGTGCCGAGAATCCGAATGGCTTGTAAGTGGTAAACGAAAACTAGTTGTTAACAATTTAAATGTAAAACAAAACAGCAAAATCTCAACCTTCTGGTGATAGTAATTCTGAAAGCAGTAAAGTATACCTGCCTGTCGTAGCAAGTACTGCAAAAGTTTCAAAAACCTTTTCCGAATCTAAGTCAACTTCAGGAGCTGTTAGATTCTCTACAGAAAAAATGTAAATTCTGTGTATTTTTTCTTGGTGCTCTTCAAATTGTTTCCTCCTTTTATCTATAAACAGTTCTTCTGCTAATCTAGTTTCTTCTTTCAAACACTACACCATCATAGATAGTTGGAGCAAAAAGTGCATTCTTATTGAAGTATAACATTCGAAACATTTTATTACTTTAAACGATGACTTCCGTCCGACTGGTAGACTGGTTGTGCATGAAAACCTTGGGAAAAAAAGTGTAGTTCGCTGTTTCAATGATATCATGATAGAATTGGGGTTTAATCATTGCTTTCGTTCAAAGACGATACCTATAGGATATGCAATCGTGCATCTTTAAAAAAATGTTCTATTATAGTAAACTTTTAAATACTACGATTTTTAACCTTAAAATTATCCGCAGCTCACCAATGATTAAACGCAACAATAAGTGCAAAATAAACTGTTAATGGGTGATGTTATTGTATATTAAAGTCAATGGTATGAAAATTTATACATTTACATATTTATGGGGGAGTAAATGTAATAGTAACATACTAACACTATTTTAAATATATTTGCACATGTATCTATATATTTAGTAGATATAAAATAAATATTATTAGCACACATACACATACATACATAAGATAATAAGATTGTGTGGGAACATTTTAAAACATATAAGTGGTTGAATTTAAAATTAACTAAAAAAGTATTGAATTTCACTTTTCTAAAAAAATCATTATGTCAAAAAATATGAATAAAAATTTACTTATTATCAAATTATAATGTTTTTATACATCAAAACATTTTCAATTAACCTTTTTTTCTTACTCCCACCTCCATTTAGTAACACGAATATTCATACTAAAAGTTTTTTTCTGTTGTTTTATTACTTTTAGCATAAAATTGCCAAATTTTTTGGAAAAAATATATATCTAAATGTAAAATGTTGTTTAACTGCCATGACAACTTATAGTATTTGTTGCCATTAGTACGTATTTATTTTATGGCAGTATATGGTAGAATCATGTAAATTTATACCCAAAGGAAATATATATTTTTGTATTTGGAAACTTAATGATTTGCAAAATAATTTAAAATATATTAATGTAAAAATATATTTAAATTTAATATTTGTAGAAGGTGTAGCTAAAATAAATAAATCAAGTGAACAATAATGAAAATGGAAGTCTTACAATATTGGGAACATAAAATCGGATTAGTGAAGGTAAATTGTCAAAGAAAACAAAAACCAATGTAATTTGGGAAATATTTATGTTTTTTATATCCCACATCACCGTAGATGGTTGGAGTATTATGCGTTTGTGCAGATGTTTGTAATATACAGAAAAAATTGTGTTACACCCACCTTTAAGTATACCGTTCGACTCAGAATCACTTTCTTTAGAGATTAAGCGAAATTTTATGCACAATATTATTTTCGCCTAAAAAAAAGCCTATTGAAATTGACCATATTTATGCCAATATTTCATGTACCTCCCATTCAAATTTTACTTCCGGAATGGGGATTTACAAGTAACTTTTATGACATTCTAAGACAATGTGTCTATATATGCGAAAGTCGATTCATTATTTCTCATAGGTCCCATATAAATCCTCATAAAATGTCATTAAGGGCATAAATCTCACATATACATTGGCATTGTAATAATATACAAAGGTGGGTTCATAAGTTCTTGTAGGCCCCATTAACCTTCTTCCGAAAAAAAAATAAAACGCATAAATATGACATAATTCTTAGTGTCACAATAATGTATTACACACTTAAGAATAAATCAGAAAATCATCGTTCATTGATTTTTCATAACTACCATTTTTAACCCTCGATGTGATGTAGGGCATTAGATAGCCAGACTTGACCGATTATAATTCTTATTTGTTTTTTAACATATTTTAAAATTGTTTGGCTTCTTTTTATTGTATCTATTTTGAAACACTTATTACGTGATTATCGGAAAATTCTTAAAGGCAGTTCTTTATATATATACGAACATGTTTTCTTTGAACTTCATGAAGAAATTTAGTATCTGTTCCCAGCATTTTCTTTTTAAAGTTGGGAAATGTGAGGTCAAAAAAATACTTTACATACATATTTGTTAATAAAAACGAAACCACTACAATTACAGTTTTATTTTTGATTTATTTGAAGTTGTTATTAAAATCTACCAAAGATATATATTCTTAATCACTTCTGATAAAATTTTGAACCTTCCATTAACGTATTTATATTATTTTCTCTCACTTTGCTCGAACACGTACGAACACTCAAAGTCCTTAGCTCCGTGCAGTTTGGAGAACTTTTCCTTCTCGGTACAAATATTATTGTTCTTGTCCACTCAAAGGTTTGTTTACCATGAGAGGATGCCAAACCAGACTAAAAAGTCTCTAACTTCTGAAATTGCCCTCAACTGCATATTGCTTCCCATACTAAAAACTTTTTGGGAAAGATTGAATGCTTTCTGGTCCTGAACTTTTCTTCAGCATTACTTCGAGCATCTGTAAAATAAGTACATTCGTTTACATTATGCAGCAAGAATATTTTTTAGGAAACTTGACTTCAATTTCCGTGCATTGATTTGCTTGTAAATTTTTAGCAGCGTTCCTGCCGGGGACTTTTAAAGCCTTCCATATTTTTAAACTTTCATTAACTTCATCTTCTACCTAATTGATCTAGCACTGAGCTAACCGAACTACCTTTCTACCAGATGTATATGGCTTTCTAAATTGGACCATTCCCTTTACATGAACCTGGTTTTTTATAAACAGACAAGTGTTCCTGGAACTATTCAGGAACATGTTTTGCAAATATAATTTGACAAACAAATAAAATAATACTTTGGTTAAAAATTTTATCAAAAAATGTGTGTAAAGAATTTTTCTATCTAACTCCTTTTACAATAATCAATAAATTTTTTAAATCATAGTATCAGTGTCATATAATTTCACAATTCAGTGAGATTAAACATTTAATAATTTTGAACTGATTTACAGTAAGGGACCTTAAGTAGTATCTATATATATATTTTTATAGTTGGATTTATATTTCGATATGACCATAGGAGAGGTATATTCAATACAAAGCAAATATTGATTATCGAATGTCTTAAGAAAAGTAAATGTTCAAACAAGGACAAAACATAAGACAGATAGAACCAGGAAAGAGGTATCCCTCCATACAAGGCAAATATTGATTATGGAATATTTAAAAAACCACTTCATTGAGAATATTCAAATTTGATCCAAAACAACTTTTTCAAGGAACTATTTTACAATTCATAACGTGAGACGGATAGGACTAGGGGGAGAGGTAGTCACTATACAAAGCAAATTTTGATAATTGAGTATCTAATGAACTTTAGCAGCTTGAATTTTCGAATTTGGTACCAATCACTTTAAAAGCAACTGTTTTACTAGACAAAATTATGGAGTGATAGAATCAGGGGGAAATAATATTATATTAAGATAATGTTGATAATCGAATATCTTAAGAAACACTACACCGATAATTTTCACATTTGGTCCCAATAATTTCTTTAAGGAACTGTTTTACTGGACAGAATTAAGGGCGTATAGGATTATGGGGAGATTTTGGGACCATTGGCAGGTTGGTTCCAAAATAATTATTGTTTCAATTTATAAGGGCGACAAAGCGCCCTGGGTCTAAGCTAGTGAATATATGAAGTACAAACACACATTCATAAATAAATTGACCTAAAATTCCATATAAATCCCTTTCTATCCTCCACAATTTAAACATATTTTTATCTTATTTTATGCTATTTTCTTATATTTACTTAAAAATCTGAAAACTTAACAATAATTTCTAATTTTGTGCTAAATAATAATTTTCAACTGGATCTTCGTCATTTATTCAATATTAAAAAAGTCATATTATTTTGTTTTAAGTTTCTTCATTTGTTAACTTAAGATAAACAGAAGTTTACTCTTTCCTTACATTACTTTCTACTAACTTAATATGCACAAATATCTACATATACATATTATACATTTCATATATGTAAGTAATTATATACAACATTATTACTATAAAAGTTTTAAATATATATATAAGTTCTCATCCGGTACGCTTTGGTCCTTAGTTCAGATCTGGAAAACACTTCACAAATCAAGACGTGTTTTGAAAAAAATCTCATGCAGGGGGGATTTTACCAAATCTCCTCGAAACTATCCATTCTAAAATTTTTGAATAAATCCGTTTCACAGGCTCTATATTTTAACTTTTGTATTGTAAAATTATTGGAGCTAAGTTTATGGATTCTAGCTGGAAAAGTTGTGCGACCTTGTACCTTGGTCTTATCTGTCCTTGTACCTTGATCTTATCTATGCTTTAGTTTTTGATCATGGCAGTTCTTTATTAAAGTTGGAACTAATTTCTTAACTTTAGCTATAATAATTTCACATATAATAGATAGTTATCTTCCGCATTGCATAGCGCTTTCTCTTCTGGTCCAAACTGTCCTACAGTTTTCCCAGTAAAACTGTTTTTTTTGGAAAGTAATTGAGATGGAATCTTAATACCCTCACTTCAATCATTCTTTAAATATTCAGTAAATAAAATTTGCTTTGTATGGGGGCTACCTCTTCCCTCAAAACTTAACGACCCACATTTTATCCAGTTAAACAATTGGAAGATCTGATCCTATCCGTCCTATATTTTACCCAGTAAAGCAGTTCCTTGAGGAAGTAATTGCGACCTAATTTGAGAACTCTCGCTGTTTTTAGTTCTTGAGATATTCCATAATCAATATTTGCGTTATATAGAGATGGGTGCCTTTTTCCACTGATCCTATCGCAATTTTTTACTTTCGGGCGTATTCAAAACTTTCTATAAAATTTTATCAAAATTGTTTTGGAGCTAATACGTTACATACATACATACATACATACATACATACATACATACATACATACATACATACATACATACACATATACACATATACATACAAAAATACATACACTTATCCTATTTTACATATATTCTGTATGAATTTTATAATGGAATATGTGTTAATTTTTATACATGTAATTATGAGAACACGTACTATTTTTGCCAAGTGCCAAGTGATGTAAAGTATTTTAAAGTAAATATTTATCATTAACTTTTGGCTAAAGTTTTCGACAAAATTAGAAATTTTGATTATTTCTTGCAAAAGTATGAAATAAAGTTTAAATAAGTAAAATTTATAAGATGAGGACATAACGAATATAATAAGCCTGATTATTTTATATAAAGATGGTTTTGCAAAATTTAGAATTGCAACAAATATATCAGACTAATTCTGTTGGTAACAGTCTATGGCACAGTGTGTCAAAATAATTTTTAAATAACTCGTTTTTGAACTATTTAAAGGAAGTACAGGCTATTATCTTGTTAGGAGCTTAGGCCAACTTCGTAATATTGATATTAAAAAAATTCATTAAAAATGCATTTATAAATCGAGACTGAAGAAATTTTGTTTATAGTAAGTCCTTGTAAATCTCTATAGAACTATTTACATAGAGTTTTAGACATATTTAACTCCAAATGACTACGTTTTGTATTGGAGGCACACAGTGTTTGTAGTTTTGGGGTATAACCAGTGAACCTTAAAGTAGGCCAAGTTGGTATGTTAATTATGAAAACCTCTACATAAATGAGCTTAGAAATGTTTAAAAAATAACTAAATTTGTCTAAAGGAAGTCAGAGTTATTTGGGATTTTATTTGCTGTTTTTTTTTTTTTTTTTTTTTTGTTAAAATTTGTCTCGTTTTTGGACATCATTTTTGTGCTCTTTAATTCCCTTCCAACCAGAGCCCATTACTTCTTTATATTTCCTCTCTTGAAAAAATACCACATTATTGTTTTTATACCATTCAAGGTTTGTCTACCACAGTGACAGGATGCCATTTTTTAGACCAAAAATAAGTAAACACATTGTGAAGTCTTATGAACGTAAGCAGCATTTCTTTTTAATATTTCATATTGTAAATTTCGGTTTTTATAGAGCAAGTTGTAAAAAATGGTTGTATCATTTTGCCTCAACTGCTTATTGTTTACGATTCCATGACCTATTTAGAAAAATTTGGCTGCTCTTGGTCTTAAACTTTTCTTCAACATTTCCACGAGAATCAGCAATATAATATTTTTGACCAGGAAGCTGCGAAAAGTCTACCAGAACATACGCTTCGTCATCTATAATGCAGTATGGATATTTTTGTTTAGAAAACTTGACTTCAATTTCCTTGCATTGTTTGTCCTCTAGATTTTTAAGCAGTGTTTCTCTCAGAAACTTTTTAGCCTTGTATGTTTTTGATTTAAAAGGATTTACATATAGAAATGTAAACTTTCTTTTGTCCCAGTTCCTAAATGAATTTTTGTCGATTTAAAAAAAAAAATAATCGTTGGTCAAATTAGGAGATTTACCGGCTACGCGCCTGACTTAATAAGGGCCTGCTTTCCTAAAAAATGGTTACATTAACTTTTACATAAATCGTAAATAGTTATATAAAGCAAAAATTACGTATTTGTGCCGATGTTTTGTTACATCTACATTATATCGATTTACTCAGAATACCTTTCCAGTATTTTAAATCATCTTTAAATAAAACCATTTTCATTTTCCCTAATACATCTCTTGGAGTAGGGTATTAATATTAAATTCCTTTGAAGTCTTAAAACTAATATTCATTGCTTAAACAATTATGAAAGTATGTGTGTGTGTATATATGTGTAATGCAAAAATATTAAAGAAGTTTTCAGAAACTTTATATTAACAAATTTTATAAAAGTTTTAGCTAAAGTTTAAGAAAATATATATGAGATATAAAACTTTCACATCAGCTTAATTTTTTTACAAAATCTAACAGCTTCTGTACATGATTGAGTATAGAAAAAATATTAATTTAAAATAGGAAACAGTCTTAGAAGATTTCCTATTCCTGTTAAATAAATTAAATTAATGAAAAATTTATCATTAAAGTTGATTTCAAGACTTCTGCATATGTTTGCAGAAGTGACAGATAAAATGTTTTGCTTCTAAGAAATTTAAAATTATAGAATCAAATATATTAACATTCGTATTCCCTTAAACTTTTCTAACAGGCACACATTATAATCACCTTTTTTAGAAAAAAGTCTAAATTATGTGTTTATAAAAAAACATGTGCTTCGACCATTTAATAACAAAACCTACACCATATCCGGATCATGTAAAAATTACAGTGATGTAAAAAACAATAGGGACACTTTTGCCCAAATAATACTTGATCAAAAAACAACGAATATAAGAGAATTGGTCAGAACTGTATGCGTATTGATTAGGTTATATATGGTGGCTAGGAAAATTTAAATAACGATCCTCGTATTATCTTTTTTTTCTACTTTATGGTAAATAGTGTAGTATTTAATTATGTGCTATTTATGCTTTTTAAAAGGATTTTTTCGAGGACCGATACTCATATAATTTTAGAAAATTTAAAATTACTATATGAACTATTTCGTTAAAAATGCTTTATATTTTGATCTTAAACAGCCATTCCGGGATTCATTTTGTAGTGTGAACATGGACCCATGATCACCCATATCAACACGCATCGTCCTAAATCAAATAGAGACACGTGCTAAATTTAAATTTGCGACTTGCATTTTCTTGACAAAGTTTGCATGGACAGCAAACCAGAAAGATGGATAGATTGAAATCGGTTCAGAAAGTGATTCGGAGTTCAACGGTTTTCAGTTGAATTGTAAACTTAAGCATAAACGCATTATACCCCAACCCACCTATGGTGATGTAGATAAAAGCAAACAAAAATCGGCTGGATTCAAAGAAAAATGAAAATATTTAAGCACTGTGGCGTACGGATATAAGTTTTTATAGAAAATTTGGTTGAAAAATGCAGTAAAATGGATTCTGGTAAAACCAAATTAAAAATTTCCCTGTAATTCACTCATGCTGGCCTCAAGAAAATTTTCTCTCTCGGATGAGATAAAATAAAATTTAGATATATACTGTAAGAAGATCAGTTAATATGGAATACAATTCAAAGTAACGCCTATTATCATTGTTTGGGGATAGTTTTCTTATTATGGTTTAGGGCCACTGTATTATAAACTAGAATTTATGAAAGCAACAGATTATTTTCTTTTATTATATTCTAAGCTTTCTTATACCAAAAAAAATATCTTACTGGCCGGAAACATATGTTAAAATTACAGCAAGACATGGTTTTGCGAAATACAAGTAAATTTACTGGAATGAGCTTTGTAGTCTCTTGATCTAAATCCGATCGAGAAATTTTGGAAAATAATTAAAACTTGCATTAAGTTTTTAAGATCTTCATATTGTGAATGCTCTTGAAATGTTCTTATATTTTCACAGGGTGAATTCACATTTTTAGTTTAATTTATTGAAGAAAAAAAAAAAAAATAAAAAAATAAATAAACACGGAAAAAAAGCTAATGAATGTCCTCTTTAGTAATATATTACCCAAAAATTACTACAGTAATTTTATTTATGTTTTTTATCAAATATCATTGCTTGATATTAATGTTATGACTGTATATCCTCACTGTATTGAATTTTTTCTATAGTTTTTAACTATAATAAAATCAAGTTTTCTCATAAAAAAGATATAAAATTTTTGTTATTAAAAAAGCTAATAAAACATTAACTTAAATTAAATTAATAAATTAAATAGTGATTTTTTTATCTCCTATTAAATTTTATTACTTAAGTTTTTATGTTTAATTTAAACAATAATATTTTTTATTAAGAAATTATTTTTTTCTTATACCTCATACATGTGTCACATGCTACAAGCCACATTCTAATTGATTTCTAATAAACAAAAAATTGAAAAACATTAACATGAAAACATTAACATTAATTGTTTAGCAACAAATGTCGCCAACAGTTTAGTATAAATATAAGGCAAAACTAATTTTGGAAGTTATTTTTTATATAAAAATGTCTTACATACAGCGGCGCTAATGTTGTTTACTAGTCCCACTAAGCAGTTTAGCAAGTAAAACAAACGATTTGGATATAAAAATAAACTGTGGCTGTAAGTTCCATGCAACTTAAATTGTGTTTGATGTTATACAAATCAATTTAAATGAATGTTGAATACAATCCACAGCATGTTGCAATTGGCTTATGTCAACATGTTGATATATGGATTGTCAGAATATAAAGAAATATAATATTTTGTATCAAACCGGAATATAAATGTTGAGTATTATCCTAAAATACATAATTCAATATTAAACAATATGTTGCTATAGAATTATCAACATGTTGATTCGCAAAACAAAAACATCAATAGTGCGCATGTCAGTATTGCTTGTGTTCTTTACAAATATATATAATGTTGTTTGATAGTAAGAAAGATTGCAAATAACACAGATGTTACTGTTTGAATGACATTTTATATAAAAGTGGCTAAAAGAATAAACAATTCACTGTATTTATACAAAACTGTTGACGCAAATGTTGCTAAAACTATGAATGTCAATGTTTACCTCAAACGTTTTCATATAAATACAAATGTTTTTGCATGTTTTGTATTAATTGATATGAGGGCTATAGAATGGGATACATTAAATTGTTGAGAGATAATATCTTTTGTTGTTTTATTAATTAAGGAAATAATTGTGTAAAGTTTTGTAACATAAGAAACATCTGTAATCAATTTTAATAACTCATTGAATTTTTTATAAAAAATTAACAACAATATTTTGAATTATATTAATAAAATTATTTTAAAGATATTCAGATTTCAAATTCCGAAAATGAATCGTTCCCAACTTTATATTACCCAATGGATCAAAGAATTTTTTGTACATAAGTCTGTAATTTTTGATCGATTTAACTGAGAGTTGTAACATCGTAACTCCATTGGGATTTCTCACACTTTGCTTGATAAAATTTTTATTCGTTTATTTGAAATATCAGAGAATTTTGTAAAAAAAAAATAATAATTACATTAAAATAGTGAGATTAAAAAAATTCTTAACACAAGTTTACATTAAAACATTAAACCCAATTACTTTTGTAAAACATGTCACTTTAAAAAATTATGGAATATTTCAACAAAACCCAATTAGTCGTACAAAAAGTTTGATTAAGCATTCAAATGTCTGCGTCAAAATGTTCCCAATGTAAAAATCAGCAGTGGGACAACTTGTCCGATAATAGAAAACCAAGTTTAGGAAGAAAAAATGGTTCACGTGATGTTTCTAATGCCAACAAATATGAAAGCATTTTCAAAAGGGTCTCCCAACACATTTGGTTGAAAAGCTGCTTAATTTAGAGGCCAAAAACGAAGCAAGTTTTTTAAAAAAAAATATTCTTTCAGAACTTACTACAAAACTTATATTCTAGCAAATTTTTCCGCAATTTTTGGCTCTATAAATATCAAAATTTACTTAAATAGATGTTTTACAAAAAAGGTCGATTCCACTCATAATACTTCAAAATGTATCCGCTTATTTTTGACCTGACTTGGCATTCTGTACTGGTGAACTATAGTGTTGTGTTTGTACCAAGAATTTCAAATCCCTCATAACTACTTGGAGCTACGGACAGTGAGAAATATTGTTGCTTGAGATCACAAAAAAAGTTACGTCCGAAATTGTGCTAGATTTTAAATGCGATTAGCGATAAGCCGTAATTTTAAAATAACGGCCGTAAATCTTCTCAAGAAAATATATTTAGCAGCAAAATAGCAAACACAGTTCCATAATCAATTTTAAACAACGTCGTTTTCAAAAATAACGGTAAATAAAAGTTTTTTCCTTATAAAGATTTCCTTTTTACAAAAGTTTTACTATATTTTATTAATCTAAAAATTTTATAATTTTTTTAGCGATCATTTTTTGGAAATCATCATGGAAAGGAAAGCAGGTAATGAAATTTATTTTTCACCAAGACCGCCAGGTGATAGTATCATTCAAAAAACGGTTCAAACAAATGTAATTGATCAAATAGGAGTCCTCTTCTGGAAGAAAATACTGTGCACTGAAGAATGTAAATAACTGCAATAAATTTAGTCCACTGTAGTTACCAGTGATTTACCATTTTACAGTGATTAAATTAAAAAAAATAAATCACTGATCCTTCATAAAAAAAATATCTATTTGAAATATTCAGGAAATGTAATACTTAATTAAAAATTTTAAAGAATTATTGATTAAGTAAAAGAAATATTTTGTTTTATTAAGAATATTTTTTTATTAATAAACGAATTTTTGAAGCCCACATCTGTTGATCTAATAGGCTTTGGATTGCTAGATTTTATTTAATTTTTCCAAAGTAGAATCTTCTTAAACGTCATCAT
>PYHX02000265.1:0-38190 GCA_004302925.2 Cochliomyia hominivorax | reverse complement strand
TAAATAAATAAATAATAGTGTTGCCTACAACCATTTCGTGCTGTCTCACAACTATATTAATGTCAACAACATAGGTGTGTATTCCAGTAAGATATTTATGTTATACATGGTTCAAAGAACATGATATCACGGATTAACGTGCACAGCATACCACTTCTGGCATGGTTGTGGGATATATGGTCCGTTTTTGTATGGAGCATCCCTCTCCCTGATCCTATCCGTCCTTCAGTTTGTCCAACAAAACAGATCTTAAGTAAATGATTCAGACCAAATGTGAGAAAACTCTCGCTGCTAAAGTTCTTTAGTATTCGATAATAAATATTTGCTTGTTATGGGGTATCCCTCCCTATCTATTCAATATTTTGTTCAGTAAAACAACAAGTGATTAGGAGTAAATTGAAAATTCTCACCTATCAAGTTCTTTAGATATCCTCTCTAAATCTATTCAATTTTTCATTTTGTCAGTAAAACATTTCCTTTGAAAAAGTAGTTGGGATCAAATTTAAGAACTCTTGCTGTTATAGTTTTCTAATATTCGATAGTCAATTTGGTGGATACGCCACCACCTGGTATTACCCATGCCTACCTCTTGTCCATTTAACAGTTTCTAAAGTCATTTCCTGAGTCGATCTTAACCGTATTAGCGATTATTTATTCATATGATTACATTTTGCGAAAATTGTCTTATTTTCTAAAACGATATGCCAAACTTAAAAGGATCGGTCCGTTATTTATCATAAGTCCATATCACTTCAAATATCACTTTAACTCATAAATTACATATATACGTGGGTATTGTAGTAAAATTAAGTCAAATTAATATGAATCGCTGTGAGAATTATATGAAGTTCGGTTCACGTTTTTACCTCAAATAAATCCAGAAAAAAATCCTTTTGAAACGTATTAATTTGAGTATCATACTAATTTATTGCACACATAAGCATAAACAAGAAAAAAATTATCCGAGGCCGTTCATAAATTTTTGAAGCAGTCATTTACAACCAACAATGTAGTGTACGGTATTAAATAGTCGGGCTTGACCGACTTTAACATTTTACTTGTTGTATTAAAGATAATCAAAAAATATAGATTTAAAATATATGTTCAGCACAAATAACACTTAAATATATTTAAATTATTTTAAGTTCAATGAAATATAAATAAAATTCAAAATTAAGAGAAAAACTTTAGATTTTTATTTAAATTCAAATCTAATGCAATACACACACAAACATTTATTAATTTACATTATATTTAAATGAAATTGAATTTTCAAGTTATAACTAAAGTCTTTGTTAACATTTACTATATCACAAGTTTAAATAATTCCTCCCCAAACGAACATCACTTGCAGGATATGAAAACGTAAAATTATTTAATGAAAAACTAAAAACACAAACACAAACTTAGAAAACCACAAAATTAAATAAAATTCATTTATGTTTTCTAAATGAATTCGTTGCTTAAAGAATATCTTTTATATACTTACATACATACATACGTATGCACTTACATATATTTACATACACTCACATATTTTGCAAGTGGTAGACAAAACGTATACAGTTTTAAGATAAAAACCAAACTTAAATAAATGGAAACGGAAGTATAAATATAAGTGAAGTTGAGATGTATTTAAGTCATTTAAAGATTTGTTATGTAATATTAATGTTAGAATTTTAAGTCTTAGGAAGAAAGAAGTATTAATAGTGATCATATTAAAGTAGAATAATTTTTTAACAAAAACAAATTTTAGATTTACCCAAATGCATGATCAAACGATCTCAGATCTTCCGTCAGGAAAATTATCATTTTCAGTCCTCTGATCACTTCATGTTAGTTGTAAATGACTGCTACGAAAAATTTATGAAAGGCCCTCGTATAATACCTACTATTTTTTTATGCTTTTGTTGCAATAGATTATTATAATACTAACATTTTTGGAGTTATATGGGAGTTTAAAAAAATTATACAATTATGATGGAATATTATAAAACTTATTTTCGCAAATTTTGGATAAAATCGTTTTATTTATATAAAAAATTACGAAGTTAAATTAAAGCCACAGCAGTAGCGGCAGTAATTGGGGTATGAATAAAGAAACCTTCTTAGCAACTTACAAAAACGATTGGCCAATCAGTCATAAATTATGATGCCCAGTGTGGTCTCCTTCGCAAAGTGATACGCAGTTAAGGAATATTGATGTTGCCGAAAAGGTAGCCTTAAGAACCGTTATGTTCTGTATACAAACGTCCTCAATAAAAATGCTCAATAAACAGGTGCTTCTTGGATGTCATCGGAGGCATTATTCAACACAGAACAAAACAAACGAGATCTACAAGAGCAACACAACAATGTTCGAGATGGAGCATAGACTCTATGCCTACTGTTCTTGTATATACCGTGCCGTCTCTAAAATTTGTGCAGCATGTGTCAAGAATCACATGATACACAACATTTCTTTAACTGCCAAGCCAATCTTCCTCTTTTAATCCAGAAGATTTATGGGCTCATCCTATAGCACAATTTCTTGACCTGGAGTTAAACCAAAACCTAAATTTTAATACTGAAAAATTTGAGCGACGATTATAACCAAACTTTTTATTAAAATTTTCATTAAAGTTGGCATACTGTTATTGTTTTTATTTATATATAAAATTTATTACATATTTCGGACTTTTCGAACTTTCTGACAATTTTCTCGATAATTGTGATCACTATTTTATGTGTTAATAACTTAATTTCCAGCTTAAAAAACTTTCCGAATTATAGCTGATTTCTCAATAAAATTAACAAAAATTAGTTTTCATAACGTTGCCCATGCAAACGTTGTAAATAATCTACGGGTCGCAAAATTTGAGAATATCTCGATAAAATTATTACTTTAGCCTAAGAAGGAAGCTCGTTGAAGTGATCATATTTGGTCCAATATTTCTGGAACCCTCCATACAAATGTTCTTTCCGGAACGGGGTTTAAGGTAAAAATGGTTTTAAATATTCAGAGATTTAAACGAATTTATCCCAAGTATTTTATGGGTTGGTCCTTTATTTCCCATAGGTGCCATATAAAACTCCTTCAAATATCACTTTAAAGCATAAATCTCACATATACCTTAGTATTATTATAATAACTGATCGAATTAAGATAAATATAAGCAAAAATCGATGTGTAAAATTATACGAAGGTCGCTTATATAATCATCATAAAACCCCCTAGAAAAAAATAATTTGGAATTCATAAATTTAACATAGATGTTATGTACACTTGAATAAACAGAAAATAAATTATACGAGGTAGTTATTAATTTTTCTTAAATATCAATTAATATTTTTATCTCAACAATGTGAATTTCTTTGGTTAGATTTCGGTCTCTGAAGTTAATTTTGTTTTAGGAGTATGAAAACAGCTCTTTAATATTTTAGAATTTAAAATTGAAATCTCAATTGTTATTCACATATCAGCAAAATTACTTTTTTAAAAATTTACATATAAATTTAAATGAAAATATTTAAAGCAATCATAAGTTTGAATCCCTATTTAAAATTTAGAATGTTTGAGTTTGAGGGAAAATAACAATAAACATTCATTCCATTCAACTGTAGTTTTTAGTATTTAACACAAGTTTTTGCAAACTTTAAATATTTCTTATGCAAATTATTACACAATTTTATTTTACTCTTACACAAGTCATGCCAAAAATTACGTAAAATCGAAAAAAATAGTTTATTTCTCATACATAAAGAGAAGAAAATCTCAACAAATATTTCATACTTGACTATTTCAATCCAAATAAATTCTATGAAAATGCAAAAACAATGTATTATAAAATTAAGAAAGGATTTGTAGTTTTAGACAAGTTTTAAAAGGCAGAAGTGTTGTCTGGAAACATTTGCCAACCAAAATACACAAAACTATATTTTATTTACAAATAACTACAAATTTTAAAGCTATAAAATACTTATTCTCATGTAATCGTTTCATGTTCTCCTTTATTTCCCAATTTTTTTTTTTTTGTAGAAATGATGAAATCAACGTTTCATAACTAAATACATACATATATCATATATTCACATATTCATATATACATGTTCATGCACACACATACACATATATGTATATATCAGTAGCATACTGCAGTCTTCAACAGCAGCGCACATGTTGGTGGAAGCGTTACTTGAGTGAATGGAAAAAACTCGAGAAGCAAAAAAGGGGAGAAAAAAACTACATTTACAGACTTGTCATGCTCAACGTGTTGTATATATTTTCAAGTATTTTCATTTTTTTCCACATGTAGTTCGTACGTATATGACAGGAAAATTGAATGCTCACACTCCATGTATGATGATAGAATGACAATGATGGAACTGCTGTAGACAGAATTCATCAAAAATAAATGAATGTATAAGAAAATTACAAATTAAAAGGACTGATAAAGTTTTTTTTTTTTTTTAATTTACTATTGTTTTTTTAATAAATTTTCGGAAAAAGCAGGAATTATGAATAAGGGAGGAAGTTATGATATGACATTGTCGGGAGTCTTTTAATGTCTTTCAAAGCAGCACACATTTTGCGAATAAAAAAATCACATGAAAAACCTTTTGATTCGTTAAATTTATGTTTCGAGTTGAAAAAGTAAAATAGGTATAAGTTTTCGTTTGTATCAATAACTAGCTTGTACCCTCGGTGCACATTGCAGTACCAAAATTCTCCTCGCTCTCGATTGGTGGGCGGATACCTCTCTCTTTGATCGTTTTCGTCTAACATTTTGTCTAATAAACATTCCTTAGAAAGATATATCTCTCATACATTTCATTTAATGGAACAAATCCTTTCTAAAGTGGTCCCGGACCAATTTTAAAATTATCGTTGTAGTAGTCCCAAACATATTGATTATTAAAATTGTCTGTGTATGTGTTTTACATGACTTATATTTTAAACCGATCTTCCTTGATGGTGCATGATTGCGACAAAAATTTTAAAACTCCTTCTGCAAGAATATAGTTACATATTTGATAATCAATATTTAGGGATAATCTCTTATTAATAGCATGATTTCTCTCTCATTGTAGCATGATTTACTAAAAAATTTCAAGACTCGCGCTATAATGGTTCATAAGATTTTTTAATTACCAATATTTGGTTTGTATGAGTGGTTTCTGTCCTCCTGTTCCTATCCACCCCATTATTATTTTTCAGTGAAACCATGTCACAAAAGCATGATTGCCATTTCGAGGCTCTCGCATTTAACAGTAACTTAGATATCCATAAAATACATGTCTGCTTTTTATGGGGCTACTTTTCCAGCTGATTTTTTCTATGAAGTTATTTTCCAGTAAATTCTACAACATTTTAAGACTGTCGCCGTTATAATTCCCTAGATATTCATTAATTTATATTTACTTTGTATAGTGAGTATTTATTCCCCTTGATCGTATTTATATATCTGTATATATATTTGCGTATACTTGATATACTTAGTTAACATAATTTATACGTACCACCATCACAAATGCTGAAGATGAAAGCTTTGTCTTTCCGTTTGAAATGCTAAGAAGGAATCACCTCATTCCTCATAGAATATTACAAATTTTCTTGTGTCAAAGTGATATCTGACTAGATTTAACTATGTCCGACTGTCTGTATGTTGTTGATTGACTGGACCATATCCAATTAATAGTGTAACATGAAACTTTTACAAAAATTTTAAATATCACATTTCTCCTTAACTGCTAATTTTTATAAAATTAGTTAAAAACGCTAAAATCAAAAATATATGGAGTTTAAAAAATTTCAAGTTTAGCAAGGGGAAGTGTTTAACCCCTTACAAACGGAACTTTTAATATCGCATATCTCTGAAACCCTTATGTTATATCATTACAACACATAGATAAAGCTTTAGGCAATAAAAATATTACAGATTACAAAATATCTGGCATTCGGGCATTCGATTTAGTTGAATACATAAATATTGTAGTTTAAGTTTAAAAATCCTATTCTGAAAAAACGATTTGCGCAAATTAGATGTTATATACAAGATTCTTATCTGCTTAAAACCCGATAAGATTGATATTAACAAAAATAGTTTACATATAAGTATTGAAGACAATTAGAAAAAACGAACGTTCCACATTTCAATAGAATTATAACCAAAAAAAGTTACAAACAAAAATAGCCCTACCACCACTTTTAAGTTTGCCGTTCCACTCAGAATCACTTCCTGAGACGATTTAAGCATGTTCGTCCGGCTAGCTGTCCATGTAAGTCTATAAAATTCCTTTATATAAACGATTTTATCTAAATTTTACGAAAATAAGTTGTATTATATTCTAAAATGATGTGCCAATTTGTACGAAGATCAACTCATTATTTATCATATGTCCCATACAACCACCCTTCCAAATATGACTTTGAAACTCATAAATTGTATACACGCGTATACAAACATAAGTCAAAACCACTGCTCAAATTTCTACGAGGGTCGGTTGGAAATTTTTTTTCTAATTTCCATAATATTTCTACAGAAAAATCCATTTTAAACTTTTAATAAACTCATCACCACTTGTGGTGGTATTTCAAATTTGTCATTCCATGAGTAACTTTAAGAAAGATTCATATAAAACCACAAACAAAAATCTAAATTAAAATGAATCGATTTAGCCTTATCCGTCTGTCTTTTGTAGGCACTCTCCATGAAATTTTGCTTAAGTATTTTTTATTATCCTGAGAAGTTTCTTATTTTAAACAAGCAAAATTGGCTGAGTATATTAAAAGATATGGACCGATATCTAAGGCAGTTTCTAAAATCTAGAGAAGTTCATCTGTAAAATTTGAAAAATATAATTGACAAATTATAATCAAATTAATCCGTGGGATTAAGCAATCAGTCACTCAATTTTATTCCAGAAATGACCAAAATTGGTTCATTAAAAACAAGTTATAACCAAGAAGTAAGTAATTTTATGGCTCTTTGAGGTTTCTTTTTTATATTTAAAAAATCGTATCATACATTGTATGCGTTTGTGGGTGTGTATGTACATAAACTGTGTGTATAAACAGACAAACATATAGTATTGTTGAAAACCAAAGAAATTTTTTATATATATTCATTATCCTATATGTTTTCTTTAATATACAATATTATAATAATAATTAAATAATTAATTATATAAAATAATACATGAGCCTCAGTAGTTGATACTTATCACTTACTACTTCGATGAACGCTTCGGGCATTGGTTATTGCCGAAACCTTCTTCAAAGTGGTTCCTGAAAAAACTTAGCTGGATATGTCTACTATGTGTCTTTGTTGCAACTCCAATAGGGATGTATTTCCTTTAGACTTCTTACATAACACACCCCAGCTGAAATAAATATTTTAATTTTTGATCTTCAACACAAATAAATTTGATGTAATTTCGAACTACTAGAAACAAATTTGATACATGGTCTTCTAGGAAGGCATAAAGCTCCAACCAATTTGTTTCAGTAAACGTTTTCCTTAAGTTAAGATTCATTTATCACATCTCTTGATAAAATAACAGTTTGTTTAATATACAAATACTTTAATTATGTTCGCTCAGAAGTTTTTCGAAACATAATTTGATATGTTCGAATATGAGCGTATACATAATATAATTAATGAATATAACTTATACGCTTCCTTGTTTTATACCATAACACTGAAAATGTTTACCTTTTGTAGAAATTGAATAAAATTTTAGAAAAATAATATTTTTGACTTGAAATGATTAAAGGCGTATTTTTGAATTATGTTGGAGAAATAGTTATACAAAATTCATGCTTAATGATGTTGTTTTTAAACAATAACGATTGTCTGTGAATGGAATTAATTGTTTGTACAAATAAATGAATAAATTATTAACACAGAAAATAATCTTTATATTTAATATAATGAATTCAATGCTATTAAGCAGCAATTTTTTTATTTTAAGCTTTATAATTGGTGCTTTGTTGCAGCAAAATTAAATAAAATAGAATACAGTTCATTCTGAATTTTAGCTAAAATTTGCAGTTGAAAATTTCTAAATTACAGGTGAAATACAATTTTGTATGGGAAAATTAAATTTAACACAATTTTAAACATTAAACTTTTAGACAAGTAAAATTATTTGTATGCATGTATGTTATGTTTTCTGAAAGGTTTCTCTAAAGAGAAAGTTCAAGTTATATTTTTATGAAAAGAATGCCAAGTACAGGACCTTTCGACTACGGACTAAATTCAAAATAATTCCAATTTTTTATTTTTCTCATATTTCCGAAAATAGAGGGAGAATTTTTTATCAAATCAATAAATATTTTAATCACTTTATTTAGAATCACAAGATCGATATTTCTTGCACATTAATGGAAAACCTATTTTATTACAACTGAGAAATTTAGTTTTTTTTTCCAAAATTCATTAAAAAACTCGATTTTCCTTCATTTTCGACATTTTGTTTATTTCGCTATAGCTCCCATATAACGTCCCTTCAGGGAAAATTAATTAATATAATTAATTATATAAAATTCTTGTATAATTATAAATTAATTTTATTTAAAATCGTCATGATTGTTTTTGTAAATGTCTTGAATATGTGTTACTGTTTTGCCGAAAACCGTTGCATATTTTTTGACAAAGCTTCCATTTAAATCTACTCTTCGAACAAAAGGCTTTAAGCGTATAAGACTTTTAAACTTTTGTAACGTTTCTGTTTTTAAATAAAGTTGGGCTTTAAAATGCATGGTGCAATAAAAATATTTATAGGTACTTTCAATAATATGTAACCATGTTTCGCTGCAATGTTATATAGGCCTCTTTTGCAGTATCCTTAAATTATGTCAGTTTTCGCATATTATAAGTGGTGGATTATATATTTGACCAGGCACAGCCGATTATGACATTTTTACTTCTTTTTAGAACTGTTTAATAAATACACATATAAACTATATCTTCTTAATTATATTTTAATAAGTTATTATATTTTCCTTGTGACTCTATTTAGTCTATATTTTTGTTATTAACTTTTTTAATTTTCTTTTATGTTTCTTTGTCCACAAAATTGTGTGTATGACTAATTCCATTGTCCTCATATTAACAAATTCATTATCAACTAATCCTTTTAGTTTTTTTTTTGTTAATATTTTCTTAAATACTTTTTTCATCACTTTTTGCGTTTCTTACAATTACAACCACATTTACACAGATCCATATTATACATGTACAAATAGTTAGATACGTATCTCACTATTTAATGAGTCTAGTGAAATTATCACAAAATGACAATTCGTTTGTCATACAAATGAGTTTATTTTTATTTTTTTCTTAAATGAAGTTTTTTCTCCTTTGGTTTTCTCTTAATTTCTGTAAGAAAACTCATTTAAGGATTAAATATAATTTTCATCTTAAAATCTTTGTTTATGTTGCTCCTTTTATTTTTTTCGCTTTATAGTCTTATACATACATACTTATGTATTTTTTGTTAGTATTGTTTCTTTATTATTTTTTTATTTTTTGCTTCTTCTTTTTTGTTTTAATTCTTATTTCTATTTATTTAACTATTTGAATAAACGATCATAGATGCTAATCCCTTTGTAAGACCCTTTAATTTTCTAATTTTTTCTACGAATTTCTTAGAATTTATTTATGTTTTTCTACGATTGTATACGTTGTATATAAGTATGTATTTGTATAGAGATTTTATCTTTGGGTGTTTTTTAAACACATGTTTACAGTGGAGTTTATAATTTTTGAAATGTTTTGGAAAGTAGAATATAAAAAATCCAAAAAAGTTTCTTAATGATCAGCGTTTTGGTTCTTAAGAACACAAATGAAATAAATGCAAGTTTCCTTCATTTCATTTATTCTACATGATTATTCCAAACATGATCATCAAACTCTTGTTCCCTGTATTGGAATTTTTGTACTCTGAAATAGTTTCAAGCTGCCTAACAACCAAATTTCTCTAAACAATTTTCACTTGAACCTCCGTTTTTAAAGGCTAATTCAACTAAAATACACGATTCGTTTACCGATACTTCAGATAATTCAAAGGCTTCAGATCTTGAGTGAAATAAAATTTGTAAGCGAGTAAATTTTAATTAAAAGTTCTATGTCAAGATTTTTTAACTTTTTATAGAACGAACAACACGACGATTTAGATGGCCACACGTTGTTGAGTCTTTTATAGAAAAAATATGCGAAGTTATATTGACCCTTTTCTGTTTTTTTTTCATCTTGTAGTTAATTTATTATTTAAATACAAAGAGTAATATTTTACTAGTTCTTTAGATCTGTTAGATGTCCCTTTCCGGTATATCTATAATAACATGACTCCAATCGCCATGTTAAGTGTTGGAAATAGGCTCTAAGCGCAAACCTTGCAAGCGGTCTCATGGGAATTTTCTAGGCTTGATCAGTTTAAGGCTAAAGCCTTGATCCATTTTTATTCCCGCTGAACTTTATTTGAGTCAAAACGAGATGCCAGACAAGTATTATAAGAAAGCACGAGGTCCATTACACGCTCAGCTAAATTTTACTCGATAGAATACCATTTTTTCTACAGGATTGAAAGAGACGTCCTTTACTCTTGTCTTGTTTCTTGAAAAAAGGCTGGAAGGTCTTCTTCGGATTAAGATGCAATCTCGTCCTTTTGCTGTTTTTATTAACAACATATTTGAAAAGAGGGTTGGTAAACCTTTTAATGCGCCGGTTTTTGACTCTTCTGCTGCCACTATCAATAGGATATAGAACCATCCGTAACAACCACATCGGCCTGTATATTTTAAATATGTTAAATGTACACAAGAATTTAAGCAAAGATAATGTTATATGTAGTCAAATACTAATGTAATGCGAAGATAATTTTTCAGTTATTTTACTATTCACCGCCCTAAGTCTTACCTCCCTAAGTCATGCAATCTTATTATACGCTTTTAGCAACTGCCACTGTATCTTAAGAATAAATATTTATTTTCATTCTTAAATTTGTTATTCTAACTCGTATAATAATATACTTCCACATATTTATACAAACATTTGTTCATCTACTCATTTTAGTAACTCTATCTATGAGCAATTATTGTATGAATATGTGTTTGTATATAAATGTTTTCATTAGACCAAGGATATTTACATATATGTGTGAATGAGTAGTATATGTGAGTGTGTGTATGGTAAACTATTTATATTTTCTTAGCTTTCTTAGCGTTAATTGCTTTATATAATCCTAATTTATACATATTGCGATATGACTAGTAAATGTATGAGTACTAAATGGTTTTATGTAGGAGCAAAAGTATTAAAAATAAGTAAGAATATTATGTTGGTCTATGCCGAATCTATAATACCCTCCACCACGAATGCATGTGAATTAAATGCGTTATGTTTCATACACAAACGCATATAATATATATAAGTTTTTCTTAAACATTACACAGGAACATTTTGTAAGTCATAAAATTAGTTACATTTTTGGCTATATTTTTTCTACTGATCCGATTTTGATAATTTTTTAAATGGTAACCTTATATTGTTCTAATTTGCCGATTAATAATTGACAATTTGTGAAAAGTTCTTTCCTTAATGTTAGAGGTTGTCTTAGATATCGGTCTATATATTTTTACTGACTAAACCCTGGTCAAATTTTATTGAGCTCTGTCAATTATTATGGATGTGAGTATGCCAGCAACAGACAGACTGACGGACAAGCAGATGAAAATCGACTCACATTTTGATTTGATGCAAGAATCTTAGCGTTACACACGGAATATCAAAGTTAAATATACCCTTGTGGTAGTGAAAGTCATAAAAATTTATATTATATACACACATACATATGTATGTAAATCTATGTTAATATGCAAATAAATTGCTTGCTTACATGTAAATATTAACACATTTATAAAATTTATAATATAGTTATCTCCGATAATTTATGCACGATAATTTAATAAGGATTTGTTTAATTTAAATACAAAAAAAATGTGTAATTTAATATTTAAAATGATGTTTTATTTATTTTATAAAATTCAGAATTTTTATTTTTAAAATTGTTTAACTAATTAAAATAATTTAGAAAAAATAGTTAAAAGTATTTGAAAATTGGTGTCTTTGAATAACAATAAAATTGAAAAAGCTTTATTCGTTAGAAATCTTATCATCTCATAAAATGTTTCATATATAAGAGTTATATAAACCTAAAATCGTTTTCGAAGAAGAAGACTTATATACTGTATGAAAATATGTATAAACATTGGTAAAATTAATAACATACATTCAAGACAGGTAGAGACAAATTTACTGACATTAACAACATCTTCCTGTGAGGATCCTAAATTTTAGCTACATCAAAACATTGGCATATCAAATTGGCCTATATTTAAGATTTTTATAAGCTCAAGTTCGTTTTCCGAAAAGGGGTGTTATATAAGAGCCGTAGCGTAGCATGTACCGATATTATTCAAGTATTATTCAAGATATAATGGCTAAATTGTGTTTAAATCCATTTAACTTTTGTTAAAAAATGAAGCTTGATTTATAGGTAGGTATAGGCCTACAACTTTTTTAATGCACCGATATAGCTGGTTGTAAACACGAAACTGTTTAGGAGTAATAGTGGAGGGTTTAACAAGTTGCAATTTTATACTCGTTCCAGTCAGACTATGAAATACTTTAAATTAGTCTTATTTTAACAAATATAAATACAATACTAACGCCTAAATGTAATTTATGAATTTTAAAGTGATATTTGGAAAAGTGATATCAGGAGAAAGGGAAAATAACTGACCGATCCTCACAGTATCTGGCGCATTGTTTAAAAAACCTACATGTGTCAAATTTCGTTAAAATCTCTTTATATTTACAAATTCTGTGGGCTGAAAACTTCATTTCCGGGGGGGGGGATACATTTGTACGGGTCTAGATAAAATAATATACCAATCATAAACTATTTCAATGCAAAATCTTATCAAGATGGCTTCCAATCTATGGCCTTTATTTTGATAAGAACCTTTACGTGGACAACATGTATAGATATGATTAAATCGATTTTGGAACTTTTTCTGAGTTGAGCGACCAATTACCAACACCTGCCAAAATGCATAAAAAGAAGTTTTGCAAAGTATTTTAGTCTAACAAACAACATTTTTCAACAAAAAGTCTTCTATTTTTTACTTAATTATATGATTATATTAAGATTAGAGACCCTTTAATCCTAATTGTTATATTTTCAATACTGATCAAATTTTCTGTTTGTCGAAACTTCATATATTTAACATTTTTAATATTAGAAAATATATGTATGTGTATTTGCCAGTTAGTTAAATCCAAAAACTAAAACTGAAAGTATTTCTGCTTAAGAGGTCAGAAAGTCTAAATAAATATTATAAAAAAATAAATATTATAAAAAAACAGATGAGGGAGTTTTTTTGGAGAGTTAAAATAAATTTTATTTTTAATCAGAACCCTTAACAAGTACAATATTTTCTAAAGGCTTTTATAAGCATTTATTTAGATTTATATCTATTTAAAGCGTAATATTATATTTTGCATTTTATAACTAAAATAAATTGGAAAATTATAGTTGACCAGATTTCGAATATAAAATAGCATACAATTTTTTTTCTGAAATGTATTTTGTAGGGAAAGAATGAAACATAATTTATTTATGTCCTAATCAAGGATAGCAACTAGGCAATGAAAAAAAAAAGATTCTAAATTAATTCATGGAATCTGTATCAAACAGACTATGATCCTCTTTAATCCTATATTAGTTTTAAAATACTTAAATGCTTAACTCGCTAGAAAGTTCTTATTAAAAAATAAGAACTGAGATTGAAAAATTCTTAACACACGTTAAAAAAAGTTCCTACTAAAATTATTAAACATTAAAAAACCCAACTTAGTTGTACAAAAATTTGGCCAAGCATTCCAAGGTTTGTCGTCAAAGTGTTTCCAATGTTACAGTACCGAGAGAATTTGTCTGAAGAAATACTAGTTCAGTTAGAAGGACTGGCCCAAATAATGTTTCTAAAACCTAGGAATAGAAAGCATTTTTAAAAGGGACCCCAACACATCCGGTTGGAAAGCAGCCCGGTTACTTCAGTAAGCTAATTCGGGTTTAAAAACATAAAAGGCTTATATAGTTCCTGACAGAAAAGCTGCTAAAAATTTTAGCGCCTCAAGCAGAGCACAGATATTAAAGTCATGTTTTCTAAAAAATTATTCCTGCTGCATAATGAATGACGAAAGGTATGCACTAATAGATTCTTTCCAACTTTCTAGTCAACAATTTTATGTTGTTGATCCTCAAGGAAAACCAAGAAATAGAAATCATCAAATAAATAGAAATCAAACCAGTCCGGCTGGTTCAGTGCTTCGACTATTTGGTACGAAAAGTAAAAGCTAATGCAGGTTTGAAGACTTTCAAGATTAAAAAGTTCGTGATAAGAACTCTGCTAAAAATTTAAAGGCCAAAAACAGAACTGAAAATTGGGTTATGTTTTCCAAAAAAGTATTATTCATGTCAGATAATTAGTGACGAAACGCATGTATTGATAGATTTTTCGCAACTTCCTAATCAACAATTTTAAGTTGCTGATTCACGAGGAAACGTTGAAGTAAAGTTTAAAACCCGAAAGCAGTAAAAGTTTTCCAAAGAGTTCTTGGTATATCAAGCAAAATACGGGCTTTATATATACCGGAAAAAGTCTGCTTCTATTCATAAGATGTAATATGAGTGGTACAATAACACTAATGTGGTATTTGTACCAAGAGAGACAAATCTGCCAAACTGTCCAGGAGCTAAGGCCATAGGAGATATATTGAGCGTTTGTTGAAAAAAAATCTAAAAACACAAAAAGGTGTCCAAAAGTGTGGAAGATTTTAAACACGTAGTTCATGTTTATACTAAGTGACAGAAAGCACTATTAAAACTTTAATGGAATGGTTTCCGTACAAGATTCGGCATTTTATGACTGGTGATTAAAACTATAAATTGAAATACAAATTTCAATCACTTAAAAAATATAACTGTAAACTTAGTAGTTTCAGTTTAATTTACATATATGCCTCATAAGACTTTTTTAATATCACTCCTCATGAATAGATCTTTGTTAACTTCAGAATACATGGCAGTAGAAAAGTTCCCCTATATGAATTCCTCAAAGTAAAGGTTTTACATATATTCGCTTTCAATTAACTGTAAAAAATAAAAAAACAATTTTTATGTTTTTGTTGTCTTTTAATAAAATATTCTATTAGATAATTTTGAAAATTAATACTTTTGTTGATTTTTAAAAATTATGTCATAATCCTTATTATTTATAAACCGTATCGTTTTATCTTAAACGATACGGTTTATCCTCAGATAATAAACATTTAAATTTTTGGACATTAATAATGTATAAACATTAAGTCTACTTTATTTAGTTATCTCAAAAAGATCCTTTGCATTTGTGTTGGTCTGTCAAATATTGTACTTTAAATATCTAATTCTTTTGTGTTCATAAACTGTAACGTTTTTTTATTATTTTTCTTTATTTTCTTTTTGTTTATGAACTTTAAAATAATATTTTCATTTAATGTAAGTGAGTGTATGTATTTGTGTGCGCACAGTGTTTACAAATCGATTTTATGTGGAAATAATTCTGTAACATTTGAACCGTAAGAGATGTCTAAAGAAATTTCACATAATCAGTACTGAGTTGATTTAGAGAAACAGGAGTCCCTATATGTTCAGGGTTATAGACAGTGACCCTCTAAAGGTGACCAACTCGGGTATGTTGATTTTGTAAAAATTCACCAAAAATTAAGTTTAAGGTAAATATTGTGCCATTTAAGGTAAATTTTCGTCAGAAATTGCAGTTTCACAATTTTAAAAGAAAAAGGAAATGAAACAGGAAATGGCACGAATAGCGGCAGTTAATCGAAACTTCAAATTCCACTTTTCATGCGAAAATGCGCAAAATCTTAAACGTATAAATCATGTTTAAAATTTTGCCATTTTGACTTTAATGATGTGTTTACCTCACAAATTTTGGTATATACTAAGGATAATGAAAAGATCATTTCAGCTTTACGATTTGAAAACTTAACAAAAAAATTTTTTAATATACCAAGTTTAGATAGGGCTTGTGGGCATATCTCTGCCCCAATCGTACCTGAATTAAGTTTACACGTATGCTCATTAAATGGCTTTCTAAAATAATAAGAAACTTTTAAAACACAGAACAAAGAAATTATCTTATAAGTGAAAAATGCTGCCAACTTTTTGTGAAAAATCCCGAATATATATACAAATTTTTGAAGTTCCGTCTTCGGATTAATGTAACTTTTTAACAGATGCATATATTTATATAGTTATTGCATCAATATTTTTTACTAAATTTTTAAGGGAATCGGGCACATTTTTTAAATAAATTTGGAGACCTACAGAAAGTCCGTGGGATATCTGGTAAAATATGGAACGCTATTGGTAAGATTCATAACATATATTCAAAACAGTAAGAAAAATAAATCGCCCGAACTTCAACAGAATTTGCCATTATTTACTAGTTTTATAAGATAAAAAAGTGCCTTATATGGGAGCTATAGCAATAAATGGCCTGAAATTGTTCAAACTAACACTTTATATTAAATACGGGTAAAAAATAAGCTCAAAATAAATTAATAACATATATTAAGAGATTCAGAAATTGAATTGTGCTAAATTTCAGCAAAATTTGTTTATATTTAAGAGTTTAATAAGCTATAAACCATGTTCTGGGAAGAGGCATTATATGGGAGCTGATCACAGCACAATCTTGTTTCTTTAGAATTATTATACTTTAATAAATGTATGTGGCAAATTTCAGTATATTATCTTAAAAATTGCGAACAAAGATGTTGGGGTAGTTGTGTCCATAATTTTTTTCTATTGATACGGTTTTGATGAACCGTAAATTATATTTAAATGTTTGTTTAAATCCATTTATATTTTCTTGAAAAATTTAGAAAGTTTTTTTTTCAGAATTTTGAGGTTGTCTAAGATATCAGTGTATACATTTTTTCTATATATATATCTATTTTAAACAGGAAACTGCTTAGGAAAGTAACAAATAATATGACCGAATTTCAGTGAATTAGGACAATTATTTTAGGCGTGAGAATGTATACAACAGACAGACGGACAGACATAGCAAAATCGGCTCAGATTTTGATTTGATGCAAGAATATATATACTTTACGATGTCTGCAATAATAACTTCTTGGTGTTACATACGTAATGACAAAGTACATTAACCCTCATCAATACTACTAAACTCATCAATACTTGTGATATAAAAGAAAACTTAAAAAACCGGGCTAAAAATTAATTAAAAATTAAATTAAACTTGAATATTTCCGAAACTTTAAGAGATATTCCAAACACGTTTATAAACATTTGCAAAGACTATCTAAAAATCAAAATTTCTTTTCACTCAGTTTATTAATGGACATTTGGTGATTTTTTAATAATCAACATACCCGAGGTGGCCAACTTTAGAAGGTCACTGTTAATGCCCCAGATCGAATTTCTCCAAATCAACATAAGCATCTCAGCTCTGATTATTTTTATAATAACGCTTAAAAAATTACAGAATTATTTATAAAAGGTCGATTTGGACACACTGTGCTGTGTAGATGTAAAAATTATGTGCTGACATGTATATTTATACGTTAAGTAATGCTGATTGTATTTGACTTGTAAAAAGTTAAATTTAAAATGTTAAAAAAAAATGTTTTACAAATCTTTGGTGTGCCAAAGGAGAGAAAAGAGTACAATAAAAAAATATGAAATAGAATGAGAAAAAGCAACAAATTTAAAGGATTTCAAAGAAAAAAATCAACAAAACTTTTTGGATATTTTAAGCAAATAATGAAAAAAATATATATTTATGAAAAAGAGAATAATAAATTGAATATTATATGGAGGAATCTTCATATAAAATGCAATAGATTATTATTGAAAAATATGAGAAAATGGGAAACTTATTTGAAAACTTTTCTTACATAATTGTCATAAATATTGTAAAGATTTTAAATATAAAAAAAGTTTTATGTGATTAAACAGTAGTAGAATAATGAAGAAGAGTAAGAAGGGGATATGTGTATATGTCCCCGGTAAGAATGTGATATTTTAAGTCTGCAAATTTCATGTACCAAAGTTAAGAAAATTCAAACATTTTCAAACAAAACAAGAAACAGTGAAATATATAACCAAAACAAATTTTAAAAAACGTAACAATTAATAATAACAGACGTTCGAACAAATTTTCACTTCTACTATTTGATTCCATAATTTATGCTTTAATCAAAAATAGTAATAGTAATTGATAAAATCATTTTAACGAATTAATTTTTAAGAAAAAATCAAACTGCTGAAAGAAAAAAATTGAATTGTTTGTAACTTGTAAAAAATTTCGATTTTGTTTTGACATATCAAATACATGTGTACTAAATGTCACTAAACTGGAGATAGAGATGCAGGCATTATTTTTACAAATAGCAAAGTCACAAGGAGTGTTCTACATCAAACCATGCTTTGTGTGTGTGATTGTAATGATATGAGATAAATTCCAGATTTTTAATACCCTCGATATCATACATGTATGTAGAAACATTTTACGTATGTATAAATCAATAAAATCTTAAACTCACATTCGTACTTTCACATAAAATTTCTAATTGTGTTTTCAAAACAGATGTAAAAATTGACATTTTTTTGCTGTAATTTTTTTAATGAAGCGATTTTGGAAATATTGGTGATGAAAATATACATACATGCAAATCCTTTTTCTTGAAATTTAAGTCTGACTCAGATATTTTCAAATAGGCTTAGGGATTTGGGTCATTTTAAATGGAAAGTTTTCAGGACAATAACAAATTATTAGGCCAGATGTCTTTGAGCTCTTAGGAAAATAGCTTAGACGTAGGTATTTTAAAAATTGCCAGACACCTTATCGATACAGAGTATAATTTTTGCATCAGATTGTATATATACTATATGGTGATTATTCTTTCTTGGCATTTTATTTAATTCGTAATTATCACAAGAAGTAATACAGCTAATACTTCTGATATTTGTCAAAATAGTAAAATATATTCAAATAGTTAGACAAATAATTGTGGAAAACTTTAGTAGAATTGGTTCTTATTATAAGTTTAAGTACTTTTTCAGAAAATGCATTATATGGGAGTTATGTCAAATAAGTATTTTTTAACAAAATTACCTCAGATTGCAATTGAATTAGTTAATAATTAAAAGTTTTTTTAAGCTAAACTTTACATACATACTTTTCTTTTTCCTTTTTTGAAAAATTCTTAACACACGTTTTTCATTAGAACTTTTAACTCTAGTATTATTTGACTTTTTTTGATTAAAATGTCTTTGTAAAATATGTCAGTTATTTTCTTTAATATCAAACAAATAAAAATATTGTAAATCTAATTAAAATAAGTAACAAGAAGAAAGATTTTCAATAAAACTGATTTCATTCATAAGACTTCATAATATCTCCGCTATTTTGCTGACTTGGCAAATTGTTACGATCGTAAACAAACCCTTGAGTGGAAATCTTCCAAACTCTTCGGAGCTAAAGTCAGTGGAGAGATATTAGTCTCTGTTAAAATATAATTGAGTAAGGTGTTTTCATATATTTTTACTTTCAGAAAACTATAGCGGCAGCAACGCTGAGTATGTTCTGTGCTCCATTTACAGTAACAGTTGCCACGTATTAATGTGTAAAAATGGTAACAAATAAAGATTAAACTTATTTTAATTCATTACAACGTAAATCTAACCCCCTAAAGAACTACGCTTAATTGGTACCACTTTTCTTCAGACCCGAGTTAAAAAATTTTTGATATTTTTATAATATTTTAATAGCACATTAGCGGAATGCTTATCACTGCAGAAATTCGTTAAAAATTGTATAGTTACATATATAAATACCGCTCGTTTACTGCAAAATAGTCTTAACTCAAAAAAAAATCACAGGAGTCGTATTTTAGTATTAGACCCGGCATGACTAAGTTAATATACCCTCTCACTACTTGTGGTGGAGTTATAACAACACTTGGAAGAAATCGAAGAAATCCAGGACTCAAGTACCTCCCGTATGTTTTGAAACTGAAAGGTTTAGTATTTATCAAAATTCTAAAACTTAAACACAATGCAATATATAAGATTACGATCAATCGCTGTACATTTTTCCGACATCGGAGAAAAGATAAAGGCATCTACTTTACATCGTTCTTTTATTTTTTAATTCTTATAAAGCCTGTTTTGCAAGATAATTCTAATGAGTTTGATAACTATTATCACGGAAATTTCAATATTTAAAAAATTTTTTAATATTTTAACGATATTTTGAAAAAATATTTGTCCAATTTCGTAGAAAAGGCGTATACTTAATATAATTTACAAATATAAATAGTACGCACTTAAGTACATTTAAACCATTTAAAATGAGATAAATATGCATCATGCACATTAGTTGGACCCAACTGCAGTTTGCTTACTAAAAGAGCACAGTTTATCCAAATCTATTTTCTTTGGAAATAATTCTGTAACTATTGAATCGTTAGAGATAAATCAATGAAATTTATATTTAAAATTTTATAAAAATTAAATGAATAACGATATTTATTTCAAATTAGAAATTAAAATGTAGTAAACTTAACCATGATTAAGGAAATTAATGTAAAATTTCATTGATATATCTGTAACAATTCAAGAAGTAAAGAAAAAAAATCGGTCGTACTCGGTCTGAGTTCAGTATACAGATGTGTGCTTAATAAATATTCTAGTATTACTCATACGCTCATATGCGCCTTGTTAACATTTTCTAATAAAAAGCAAGAAATTCACCACAAGTGGTGAAGAGAAAATATTAACTTTATCTTTGACGGAGCTCAGTGAATTATTGTATTTAATAACCACTCATGTCAGTTCAGTAGATAAAAGTAATAGACCGATATCTAGGACAACCTCCTAAAACTGAAGACTTTAAAAACAGCTTAAATATACGACTTTAAACCTCATATCTGCGATATTGTTACAGAAAATTCCATAAAAAAAACTGTTATAAAAATACTCTCCACAATGTTTTGATGGGGCACAGAGGAGTAGTATTCCGTTTCAAACAAACGATGCCTATCAATATACTATATAATTGTCCGCGATCCTCTCTTATTCACAAAAATCGGTCAGCCTATCTACTAACTGATTATAATTGATGTTGAATTGAATTGGGTATTTTTTTAAATTATAACATTCTTGCAGCAAATGAGCGATATATTCAAACTTAAAATATTTGTAATAATTCAGTTCAAATTAAAATCGTTATTGTTTTATTTAATCTCAGTAAAATCGCTGCATATATAAATTAATTAATTCATTTAATCCCTCCATATTCAATAATAAATAAATAATTTTTTGAAATATTTGTACTTAAAAATCTGTCATGTGTAATTAATTTTGAGAATTTTAATTTTCATTAAATTGACATTGTTTCATTGAATACATAGAGTATTGAAAATATACATCTATATATTATATATATCTCCATTTGAAGAATAAATATATAGAGATGACACAGATTTTTTACATAGAATTATATAGAAACAATTAAAAACGTAATACCCTACAACCACGTTGTTGGTTGAAATGACTGCTAAGAAAAATTGAACGGTCCTTGTATAAATTGCATTTCTTGTTTATGATTAAGTGTGCAACGTATTATGCGTTTGAAAAGAGATTGTTTTTCGGAGGGTTATGTGAGAATGAGAAAAAACTATGGAATGACCTTCGTATAATTTCGCATACCGATTTTTGCTTATATAGTTAATATAGTTTGACAATATCTACGTTAATGTAAGATTTATGCGTTTAAAAGTCATATTTATAGAGGGTTGTATGGGATCTATGAGATAAAATGGACTGATGCACAATGGACAATTTGGCACATTGTTTTAAAATATAATAGAACTTATTTTTGCAAAATCTGATTAAAATGGTTTTATTTAAGAATTTTATGGACCAATAACACCATTCTGGGGGGAAAAATGAAATAACACACCAATCAATATATGCTAAGATATCTTCAAAACTGCGTTCTGAACGGTCACAAATATCAGCATAAACCCACAATAGCCCAGCTACAATTTGTTATTATTTAAATCTTTATACCTTTCACTACCGTAGGTTGGGGTATAATGCGTTTTGGGCAGATGTTTTTACAATACAGAAAAACTGGTGTAAGACCGGTTTTCAAGTAAACCGTACGACTCAGAATCATTATCTTAGCCGATTTAACCATGTCCGCCCGTCTGTCTGTCTGTCTGACATGCTGGCTGTCGATGTAAACGTGAAATTGGAGATATTCGGTTCAATATTTCAGATAGCTGCATACAAATGTCCTCCCGGAAGGTCATAAAAGGATGAAATTCCACAAAAGGAAGTCTTATATATTCTAAGTCGATGTTCCAAATTATGCGAAGATCGATCCATTAGTTCTCCTTGGTCCTATACATGCCCCCTTCCAAACATCACTTTAAAAGGCATAAATCTTGCATATACTATTGTAATAACATTAATAATTAAGATACAAAATCTAAAATCGATGTTCGAAGTTATAGGAGGTCGACCCATCATTTTTTTAGTTCCGATATAAACCACCAGATAATATCCATTTTAAACCCATTAATTCCACATAAATATTAGTATCGCAAATTATACGAGGGTCGCTCATAAATTTTTCGCAGTTATCATTTACAACCAACAATGTGGTGTAAGGTATTACATTGTCGGACTTGACTACAGCACTATGATATTTTTATTTGTTTTTATTGAAATATTTATTCATTTATTTCCTTTAATCTCTTTTATGTGGTCATAAACTGTAGGAAGGTACAAGATCTTCTTATTTGCATTTAAATTTAAACTGTTTCTCTTTTCTTTATTTTTACTATTTTACTACATTTTAATTAAATTCCTTTTTATAAAAATGTTTTTCATAGAAATTAAGAGGATAAAAATAAATAAATAAAGAAATTTTACTTTTAAAATGAAAATTAACTTTATTTAAAAATAGTGAAACGTAAACACAAGGACAACCTTATAAAATACATAGACATTCTTCAACTATAGTTTAAGTATTTGTAAAACATACACAACTACATACATACAAACATACGTATATTAGTAGAACTATAGAAGTATGATGTTATACAGTTTAGTTTAATAACTTTTCATCTGAGAGGGAAGAAAAAAGAAAATCTACAAGAAAAAGAAAGGAAAAATGAAGGTAAAAGAAGAAGAAGAAGCGGAAAAAAGGAAAAATAAACTAAAATAGCATCAAAATAAAATTATAAACTTTGCATTAAACTTATAAATGTACTTCTTAATGTTCAACATTTCTCTAAGTAGTTCAAGTACATGAGTAAACATACGTTTCTACTTAAATATATTTTATTTGCCCTACATCAACATGAAAGCTTATGGTAATATGTCATTGCATGTGATCTTGGTAACATGTGAGCAAAATGGCCTTAACAGAAACTTAAAAATTTTGAGTCAAAATATCCTCATGAATCGAATTAGATTGAAAGACAGTTTAAGTGCACTTACATAATCACTTGGATGAGTATAAATAATAATAAAACAATCTGTAGAGAAAAGTGAAGATAACTGTGCTCACATAGTGCGTTCTGTGAATACACGAACATCACTGATGGAAATTTTGAGTAAAAACTTAGAAAATTCTAGTGAATATTTCAAATGACTGAAGTCTGCACCGAGCACTATGGCTGGACCTTCATTAAATGTACAGACATACTGGTTCCCATTTTAATTGCTTAGAGAGTTAGTGGTCGATTTTGACCGATTAAAATTTTCTTACTTGTTATACCCTCTACCTCCACAAGTGGCGAAGAGGGTATATTTACTTTTTCACTCCGTGTGTAATGCTAAGAAGGTATTATCTATGATCACATAATGTATATATTCTTGCATCAACACGAAATCTGAGACTGTCTAACTGTTGTTTGCATGCAAATATTCACAAAAATTTATAGAGACCAATTTGGCCTAAGTATTTGCTAAAGTCCTGAAAAGTTTCCTATCTAAAATTAGCAAAATCGGTGTAGTATATCAATACTTGAGGCTTCTTAGTTCAAGTGTAGAACTTTCGTAAAATTATTAATTATAAGACGATATTAAATTTATCCTTTCCAAAAATGATAAAAATCAGTTTAGTAGAAAGAATTTATAGCAAAAAATTTAACTAATTTTATCACTCAGTAAGTGTTTCTGCGTTATATTTCAGAAAAACGTTTATATATTTTATTCGTTTGTAAGTGTATGTGTGGGTATGTATGTACGAAATATAAAGTAATAACTTATGTATGAAGGGTATTGAAGATTCGGCATAGTCGCATATAACATTCCTACATGATTTTTGTTTGTTTTTTACTTTGTTGTTAATGCTCTTTGGAACTGGGATGAAAAACAGAAAAAAGCATATAAATATTTACTGAAGGTGCATATATATGAAATCGGTAATCAATTTATACATATTATCGCTTAGAGTAAGACTCCAAATAAGTTTTAAAATTATTTTTATTAATATAAAATGTTGAATTAAATAAAATATAAAATTTTATGTAAAGTGAAAATATTTCTGAAAATCTTTAGATATAAAAATACTAAAACGCAAGTATGAGTGTAAGATAGGACCATTAAGCAGGCATGAAAATTTATGAACCAATAATCCAAAATATACGCATTTGATTTTCCCCCTTTATACTCGAATATGAATTTTAGAGATGCTATTAAAGGTGATTTTCGGAAAGTAAGGTTTATATGAGAGGTTTAGGAAGTTATGTACCGATCCTCGAACACAGATCTTAAACACACAAAATATCATTACAAAATAATTTTTTTCCGGACTTATGTACTTTAAAGTTAATTTCTGAAGTAGGTCTGTATGAGAACTACGGTCAATTGTGGACCTCTTGAAATTTGTCAAATTTTTGAATTTGGAATGGTACAAAAATATTTGTGTCATATTAAAATATTTTAATATATGTGCATTTCATGGAGTGAAAACTCCATTTCGAAAGAACATTTGTTAGAGGGATACATGAAATATTGGACCAAATACAAAAAATTAAATATGCTTCGTCCTTGTTCTAATGCAATACCCAAAACATTTATGGTGATAAAAAAATATGATTAATATAGGAAGTTTCGCAAAATTAAGTCTTATTGTTTTATAAAATTATTTGTTAAATTATAAGGAAATCGATCCTTTATTTCTAATAGCTCCCATGCAACCCTCCTTCTAATTTTACTTTATAAAGTCTAATGTACGTTTGTTCAGATCCGTCTTGGCAATTTATTTTTAGTAGAATTCTGTTCCTCAAGAGACTTTATCGAATGTGTCTTGTAAGTGCATCTGGCAATTATTTCTTTTCAGTCGAGAGTTTTGAAACATTTTCACTATCCTCGAATAAAGTGGATGAAGAGTTCAGTTCATTCGGAACCTCCTGCAATTTACCCAACTAATTGTTTTTTGCCCTAATTAGTGATCTTGTCATATTAATATTCCTTATAAGTTCTTTTGGATTAGAATCCAAATGGTTTCTACTTTTTTCCCTCCCTTTGAATAGTGCCTTTGCACCCATATCTTATAGAACGGTTTGATTATTATCGTATGATGATAATGATATGTGAATCGCAAGTAGATCACTGCTTATCTGGTTTTGTGTCTCATTATTTTTATTTGGACAAGTCAGTTACCTTTGAGTTAAATTAGCCAGCAAGGCAAACAGTGTGATTATTGTCTGCCTTGGACCCAAAAAATATGATCGGTGGTCCTCTCTTACTTTCGCTGAATTTTGTAATTTCGCACTTATTCCCGAAAAATCGTTTTTATGTGGGAGAAAGTTAAATAATGTTCCAAGTTATTTTAAAATGATGTGGCCCCTATTTAGGTGATAATACCATTATGCAAGTTTTTTTCTATCGATTTGGAAAGTAAACTAAATAGGACAATAATAAATAATTTGGTCAAAATTCAACTGACCGACTGATATAAAGATTTTGACAACCGCATAAAGTGTTATGTTGCACTTAACAAATATTTTATAAATTTCACACAATGTGAAAACGGGTATAATCTATGTAAATTATGTTAAGTGCTCAACATTTAAGGTTATGAAATAATTTTTCATTATCTTCTTGTCTAATTGAAAATTAAACACAATTTTTTTGAACACCTGAGTTCTTAATGCTGAAATCACAAAATTCTTTTATGTACCCACATATATTCACAAGAATTTTTCTAGACATGTACACACATACATATACATAAGTATTTTTCTGGACATTATTCATAAATGTATAAAGAAATAATTTTTCGTTGAACTGAAATTTATTTCAAGTTCAAATAGAAAAGTACATTTCTCTGATTATATAAAAATTATAAGATTTTAGAACAGTCTTTCCTTTTGTATTGTATATTAAGATAATAATTGTAATCCTTCACACTTGTATGGAACCACGTGCAGATGTGTGATAGTTAAAGTTCTAGAAGATTCATCAATAAATTCAGAATGCTTAATAGGATTCACAGCACTTAGAAATTATGCATCAATTATAAAAATAACACTAAGTAAATGTAGTAAAAATGTAGATTTAGTTAAAAAACAAGTATTATTGCTATATTCGGATATAAATACTTTATACATACTAAAACATATACTCAAAAGAACGTTCACAGACGTACATAATACATAAAAGTTGTTCTTATATTCAAGGACACTCTAGGAGTAATAAAATTAGTTATATTTTTTGCTATAACTTTTTTCTTCTGAGCCGATTTTGATAGATTTATGAAAGTTCTTTACTTGAATTTAGAGGTTTATTCAGATATCGCTCTATATCCTTTAATATACTTAACCGATTTTTCTGGTTTAAAATTGGAAACTTCTCAGGAATTTGAGAAGAATTCAAGCCAAATTTCATTGAGCTCTGACAGTTATTGTGTATGTGAGCGTGCCAATAGAAAACGAACAGACAGACGGAAAGAGAGACGGATGCGCAGGTAGAAAAACATAGTTCAATCGACTCAGATTTTGAACTTAAATTTTTATATGAAGCACTTTTAAACTCACACAAATGTTTGAATAATGTAATTAGTGGAGGGTATTTAAAATTCGACACAGCAGAATATAGCATTCTTACTTGTTTGGATTTTAGTTTTAAAATTCAGTCTTATGAAATTTAGAGCATAAATAAATAAATAAATAAATAAATAAATAAATAAATATTTTTTTTTAGTAAAAAATTATAAAACTCTATAGTATTGGGTTACAAAATTGAAATCTAAAATTGGTTTTTGAATTTTCAAAATGAAATTTGTTTATTTTCAGACTGGAGCAATAATTTCGGAAATTCATAAAAAATCTGAACTTGCAAAAATTTTAAAGTTAAAACTACAACTGCAAGGAACTCGTAATTTTAAGAGATTAGTAACACATTTAAGTACGTTTTCTACAAGTACCATAAAGAAAAACTTTTAGGCATCTTAATCTAGCAAGCTCCGTGAATATGTCTATTGTTGAGACACTAATAACTAGAGTTTGGACTTATATTTATCATTGATGGATTAAAATGAGTTGTACCATAACGTACAATTACCACTGCACAACAACAGCACACCATTTTCACACACTTAAGCAAATACTTAAATATTTTATATTTATATTCCTCTAACCTGTTGTATAATTTCAAATAATCGTATAAAAATATAAACAAACTTTATCCACGTCATGTCATGTCTAATATTATAAATTTATTTGTATATAAATTAGTATATATATAAGAGAACGTTTATGTATGCACCAACATTCATATAAACTTTTTTCCTAATAAATATATATAACTATGAGTTTGAATTGTATATGGCACAGTAGGGCTGAATCAAAGATTTCTGAAAATAAACTAGACATTTTTTTGTTCAGACTCTGCAAACTGTGTTACAACAGATTCCTCTAAAGACCAAAAGTTGTTATATAAGACAAATTATTTTTAATCCCTGTAAAAATATTCTATTTTGCCCACTGTTTATTATTTCATAAATTCTCTTTGTCTAGTTTTCTTATTATGTTCTCTTTATAAATTTTCTTCATTCTTTTCTTTTATTTATTTAATTTCTTCTAAAGTCAAATATTAAGTGAAAAGTTGCCATAAGCTAAATACTAAGCTTTAGTAAGAGAAAAGACGCGTACAGAAAATGAAAACTTTTTCTATAATTTTAAAGTTAAGAAAACATAATTTTTCCCAAACCACAAGATTCATAAATTTTGGTAGATACGAAGAAAAGAACAGAAATGTTTTTCTAAAGTTTTTCCCATTTTAATACATATAAAAGAACTGTATTGTTTATTATATATTTATAAAAAATGTCAGGGTTGATTCAATAATTACGCTTAAATAAGATTTAGGTTTTGAAAGGAGATTTCATTTTATGTGATATAAAAATTATAGAAAAATAATTTTAAAATTAAGAGTAAATAAATATTAAAGTTAAGTGTAACAAATATATAAGTTTCTAAATACCTTATAAGCGATGGTGTATTGGAAAGAAAATGATTTCTATTATAAAATGCCAAATTAAAATTTATTCGCTCACATAGAGCAAATTTATTCGCTCACTCACCTATTTATAGCTTAGAATTTTATTTTCTGAATGTCATTTGTTTTGGTCAGTGAAAAAATTGATTTATTAATTATTTACTTCAAGCCGAAGCAGTTCTTTCGTTGCGATAGTCAGATTGGGGAAAAGTAAAGACTTACGAAGGACACTTTTTAAGTCTTTCAAGTAAAACCATAATAAATTATCCACCCAATAAATCAGTTGGAACACTTAAAATATACATTTATGTGTTAAATTTGTGTCAAGATTTTTGTAATATTTGATGATTTAAGCGATTATTTGAGCTTTATTAAATCTGTCACTCTGTTGAGGTCTTCCTTTAAGTCTTATCTAAGAAGATCTTATTACATTGGTCATATCTTGAATATTAAAATGACGGTATATCATTTCTTCAAATCCTAAAAACTGTCTCCACCGCTTGTGGATACCTGTATTTGAATGATAGTATGGGTTGTAAAATTTCTGTAAATCAATCGTTAACTTTGCCAAACTATTTCTTAAATAATGGGATATACAAGTCTCTAAGACTAAGTTATGCATACAATCACCCTGTGGAATTGTAGGAGAAATAAAAAGAAACTGGTAAATTAGAGTATATTAAGTTTCCTGAAAAACGCCAGTTTTAATACAAAATTCGTCGGTTATGATGTCAATATACGGTACGGTTAAATCCTTTCCAGTTTATTTTTATTGAATATTTAGTAACTTAATACTAATTTTGTCTTTATTTTACACAAAGTCGTTAGTAGGATTCGATGCGGCCTTGCTGTCAGTATAAATCATGATATCTCGACCGTATATCAGAAGTTTTATAGTTGAATCAAAAAATTTATAACAGAAATAGCTTTGTACTTTGTCGTCCTTACAAAGTTATTGGTACCCCTATCAATGGTCCTATTCGTCATTTTAGAAAAAATCCTTGGGAAAGTAATTGGAACCAATTTGAATACTCCCGCTTTTATAGTTCAGGAAGTACCTTTCGTCTTGAATCTACCCGTTCTATATTTTGATCAGACAAACAATTTCCTGAGAAAGTAGTTGAGGTCGAATTTGAGAACTATTGCTGTTTTAGTTCTTTAGATATTCGATAATCAACATATTCTTTGTATGGGTGACACCTTCTTGTCCTTCATTCTGTCTAGTAAAATAGTTACTTAAAAATTTATTGGGACGAAATTTGAAAATTTTCGGTGTAGTGGTTTTTTGATATTCTATTATCAACTTTTTCTTTGTATGGAGGCTACTTCTCCCCCTGATCCTATTCGTCTTTCATAAAGTGGTTGGTACCATATTCGAAAATTCTCGCTTTTATAGTTCTTTAAATATTCGATGATCAATATTTTCTTTATATGAGGGCTTCCCCTGACCCTATCTCATATTTTGCCTCGTAAAAAAAGTTTTTTAAAAGATTATTGGAACCAAATTTGAAAATTCTCGCTCTTAAGATATTCGATGATCAAAATTTGCTTGTACGGTGCTACCACTTCCCCTGATTCAGTCCGCCCCACATTTTGTCTTGTATAATAGTTTGCTGAAAAAGTTACTGGGCCCAAATTTGAAAATTATCGATGAAGTGATTCTTCAAAAAATTCGATGATCAATATTTGCTTTGTATGGGGTTCCTCTCCCCCAGGTTCAATCGAAATTTTTTATAGTCTATATTACTTTCGTTATATGGGGAACATTCTGTGAAAATGTCAGAAAAATCGGTGCAGTATTTTAGCTGCCTATAAGACCCATTCAAACAAACAGACAAACAAACACTGATTCATTTTTATATGTAGATATATCCCATGTGATCTTAAACATATATAATTATCAATTTTAATTAACGACAACTTTACATATTTTTTTATCACTTTTAATAAAAATGACGCTGTTGTAAACATTCAAATTCGCCCCACGATTTACATAATGTTAAGTTGTTCTCGTTTTTATTCTGTCCATAAAAAGGAAAATGAAAATAAAAGAGACAAGATCTCCAAGCAATTTAGCATTAATTTGTGTCTTCTATTAAAGTGGCCACAAAATCCTTCTTTTCCCCGTTGGTTACTTTTTCAACTTTAATCTGTTGAAATCCTTGCACACATTTCATGTGGATAATGTTAATGTATGTGGATAGATAAAAAATATAAAAAAACAATATAAACACACATACATCAACTAGAATAAGGCTCATTCACACACACTTACAAACAATTGCCTACATTTTGAAATATTTTGTGTATATGAAGGATATTATAGTCAGATTTAGTTTGTTAGTATGTAATGACCAATAGATTGCTAATTTGAGCTTATTTTACCAAATTTACACAAATCCCTTTAAAAACATCAATTTAAAAAACCATTAGTCATGTTGGTTTCCATATACACACAAAACACTTATTTACTCACACACTCTTACAGGCTGCTTAATCATTTTCCTAATACAAGTAGAATTGTACGAATTTGGTAAAAATCAGAAAAAAGAAAAACGCTAAATGTAATACAAAAAAAGAAAAAAATGTAAAGGAAAAAAATATCCAAATGCGATATAGAAAACCGATAACTATGTAAATACTTCACACCTCGTTTAAACTTCCGTTTGTATAAAATAGCCATCATCATAGAATTCTATATATATGTATGGGTGGATGATAGAGAGACACACATAAACATTCATTGTATCTTGCCAGTCATTTTCAACTACAACCAAGACTTAGTAGTGAATAGTCTTAGTAAGAATGTACAGTTTGTCAAATATATCTTTGTTATCATAAAAGACATGAAAAATGTTCACTTTATTAATGAATTGCAATTAAAAATCTTTTAATAATCCATTTCCTCTTTACACATTTCGTCGCTATACCTGTTTACTTGGGATTTTTATCATTTTCGCCATGGCATTTCATTTTCACATGAATTCGTTTTCCTTAACGTATTGGCCCTTATAATAATTGAAGTTCTAATGCTTTGAAATTTTACATCTAATTATGAGATTCACAAGTAACTTTAAAGATATAAATTTCACAAGGATTAATCATTAATCCTTAATAATTGCACTCCATTTATAAGAAAGGAACTGCAATAATGCACCGAGAAAATCCAAATTTACAATGTTCACAATTTTTTATTTTTTTGCAAACTTTTCAAAATTTGTAAATTTCTATTTTTATTGCTGTTATTGTAATCTGTCCGTCTATTTGACGTCGTATAGTCATTAACAGGTAGTAGCAACAAAATGTGTATAGAAAAAATGAATAATTAAAGGATTTCTAGATTTTGGAATTAAAGTTAAAATTTTTCATATTTTTTATGATGGCAAAAATATATTTGACAAACTGTATGTGTGTGGGTATGTACTGTATGTGTGTGGTTTTTGCTTTCTATTTTACGTTTTTATTTCTTTTAATATTGTTTTCTGTTTTTTTCTTGAATTATTTGTTGGTTTTCCGTGTGTATTTACGACTCTTGAGCGCCATTTAGGCCAAAATATATTTATGTGGGATTTTTATTGGTTTCAAATATTGGCTGGTGCTGTTTTTAGGTTTCTTTATTCTCTTTTTATTTTCTTTTGGTGTTCTTTAGTGATTCACACGCTCTTCCTTTTATTTTTGTTTTTATTTGTGGCTTAAAATTTTGTGGTGAAATATTTAGACAAATCTTCCAAACACACAAAAGACACAGGAGCAAAAGGACGCATAAATAAATCGTATACCAAAAAATACAACAACCAAATGTTTTCTAAGTTTCCCACTTAAATTTTATTACAAAATAACGATTTCAAGTGAAACGAGTTGATAACAAAGAAACAGGAAGAAAATATTAAACCTCATGTTGATAAATATAAACTGTGGATTGGATATATTGATATCAGATTTTATTTTTAAATTTCGTTTTAAGAGTGAGATCGAAAAAAAATTTTGAATGAGTTTTATTTCTTGATGTTTCAGGAAGAAATAACAATTTTATTGCTTCAATAAAATTATTGTTAAAAAGTCAACTACAATATGGTTGTTGCAATATGTTTAGTTTTTGTTCGAATAGCCAACATGCGAGCGTACTTTTTTCGTCATTTCAATATAGCGTTCTTTCTGTTCCAGTTTCATATGTTTAACGTTGCACTGTGGTTCCAAAGCGCATTTTTGGGAAATAATTCTGTAACATTGGAACTGTCAATAATTTTTAACAGTCCTTCTTATACTTTACAGCATTTAAAGTGGTTGCAATTTAGACTGATCTGTTCAGAATCATTTTCTGGGTCGAATTATTCAGGTATCAATATGTCTGTTCGTGTAAATCTTATGAACACTCTTCAGGTTGCAACTTCGGGTATATTCTGCTAATATTTAGCTCGTATTACTATCTCGGGTCACGGATGAAGCCTATGGTTTCAAACGAAGTTGTTAACCATATTATACTTAGACATCATCAAAATATGGTTGTGCCATAATCAGTTTTTGATGTTCAAAAGTATTTTATGACTGTACTACAACCATTACTGACAAATTTGGAACTATTGAATGCTTTGAAACAAATCTCAAATGGACATTCTTAAGACGTTTTCTAAATGGTTGGAAGATAGATATCCAAATGTTTCTGATCTCATCAGTCAAACGCGAATAACTTTAAATGGTGTAGAGGATTAAGGCGTGGCAAAAATTTATACGTTTTACATTTCCGAAAACAAAATCGATTGCTTTAATTTGTATAAAGAATGAAGCAATGTTTTCAATATTCTTTCATTTAACGACCTCTTTCTAGGTTCTGAGGCTTAAGAGAATAAAATTGTTGTCCACAAATTTAGTCCATCCGCTTGAATATGGTATGAGTAAATAATATCACCCTTATTAACGAAATATTTAATATCGTATAACTCATGAAGCTTAGCACATAGTTAAAAGCTTTATAAAAATGTAATATACTCCAAAATTGTTGGTTAGGACAAGGGAGACGGGAATAAAACTCCCCAGAAAATATTGGAAATTTACAAAGTAAAATGAAAATAAAATAATGTGTATAAAAGCTCTAAGAAATCGCAAATCTTAGTTAGAAATATATTCAATTAAATGAAAAAACAGACTTTCGTATTGAATCAAATTTATATTATTTTTTCTGTCCATCTCCTTAACTGATTTATATTACCATAAAGGGAGTTCTTTTAAAGATTTAAGAATAATATTGCAATATAAACGTAAATTCTTAGAACATTTTTTGGAATTCAATAGAATTTTAATATTAAATTATTTAAAGCTCAACATTATATCTGTATTGTGCGTGTGTTAGTAAACTTAAAAATGTCACAAATATATTAAAATGACCTTGACAGCATTAAAAACATATTTTTATATTTTTTTCTACAAAAACTGAATTTAACGTTTTTAAACGGCAAATTACAAAGAACTAGTAAATTTTCATTGAATTTGAAACATTCGTTTGTACTTTAAATGTCACAAGAATTAAATTTGTATTCTTGGAATATTTAGATTCAAAAAAAGTTCTGAATTGTTTTTGTGAAGATTTTAATGTTAAATTGAAATATGTAGTAAAATTAGCTAAATCAGATAAAATTAAATAAAAAAATTATTTGTATACCCTCCATTACCGTAAACTGTAAAGATATTATGATAAGTTAGAAGAAACATTCTTATTTCTATAATAATGGACCGATTCTAATGATATTTAGCTGATTGGTTCAGTAGTTAAAATGTTGTACTAATATGTGAGACGACATCAAAATTCATTAAAAATATCTTCAAAATTTACAATAAATAGAAAAAGTATCTGAACGGATTAAAAAATCCGTAAAAATATTCAAAACTTTGTCACACTATGAAATCAGTGTTTTATAATTTTATACAACAAGCCTCCATATAAACAACAAGCCTCCATATAAAGCGGATTTTAGGATTACACTTAAGACTCTTAATAATGGACCAATTCAGTTGAAATTGGGAAGAATTATTTTTCTAACTCTTTTAATAAAAGTAACTGATTGGAAAAATATCGATCCTTATTTTTTTATCTCCTACATAAAACCTCTTCCTGGAATCTGGTTTTAAAACTATTAAACTCTTAAATAAATAACAATTCTATTGAATTTTGATACAAATATTCTTCTGTATTAAATATATATTACTAATATGGCGAATAACTATCCAAATTATTCCATAGCTCCCATTTAAAGAAACATCCCAGTAGAATGTTATAAACTTATAAAACTTTTCAATTTGTAGAAATTTTATTGAAACTTGCTTCATATTTTTCTATATTTAAGGTCCCTGCCCGGGAAGAACATTAAAGTTTATAAATTCATAAAATTTAATAATTTTTATTGATGTTTGGTCCAATTATATTTATACTCTCCATTAGTGTGGTCATCCATTTCCTTGTATGTAAGAAAAGTTAAAAAAAGTTTCCATATCCGTTCGGATTTTGAATAACGGCATTGTATACATAACTCCGGGGGCATTATTTTGGAACACAAATAAATTGTTTTAGCATTTCTGAAAAAATCTCTTTTATACATTGGAGGTGATTTACAAAACTTGTTTTCTACACATCACAAGTCGTGATAGAAGGTGTATTAAGTTATTCATTCCTTGTGTAACGAAAAGAAGGCATTATCCAATTCCCCCATTAATTATATATATTCTTGCATCATATCAAAATCTTTAGCCACATCCATATATCTGTCTGCCTGTTTGTCTGTTAAATATAATTTGACCGATTGTTTATTATTGTACTAAGCAGTTTCAAACAAGTGGAGGTCAAGTGTCAGATTTTAAAGTTGTGTTATTGTATATCTTTTATGTCGTTGGAACATCATATAGAGGAAGGTGCTATAAATCGTGTTACCGAACATAATATTCTTATTTGTTTATTCATTTTCTTAATGTGTCTAAGTTGTACATTATGCGACATATTTCTTTATAACTCCTGTTTAATAACCCTCCTGGAGTAGGGTTTTAGACTTAAGATTTTTAAAATAATTTTTCAATTTATGTATCTCCTTTCTTTAACTTCAACTTTCAATTAGTAAAAACGTCCTTTGAAAAATGTATCTCTATACCAATACTCAGAATCACTTTCTGAGTCAATTTTACCATATCCGTCAGTCTGTCTGTCCAGCTGTCCATATGACGTTGCCAACAGTCTACAGGTAGCAAATTTTGAGACACCTCGATGAAAGTTGGTACATATTATTATTTTAACTTAGGGAAAGCCCATTGAAATCGGCCAATTGCAGTCCAAGATTTATTTACAAAAGTTATTTCCGGAATGGGGTTTTAAGGTCATAAAAGCAATTTACAAATTTCGCACAAGTAAGTCTACTCATATATTAAAACGATGTGCCAAAATATGCGAGGGTCGGTTTTTTGTTACTCATAGGTTCTATACAAATGTCACTTTTAAGAGCAATCGATGTGAAAATTGTAAGATTATATGTATGTATACATATTTATTCATTAAAACTAAGGTTTATCTTTGCTGAAAAACTAGTTTTTTTTAACTATTAAATCTTCAAAAACAAAGAATTAAAATTATTTAATGAAATTTGGAATGAAAATTCATATTAAATAAATAAAACAAAATTTTTGCATATCAATAAAATCAACTAATTAATTTCATATAAATAAAGAAAATATTCCCTTAAATCATGAGTAGACCATAGAAATATTATTAATTTATTAATATGTTTTTTTATTAATACTTATAAGAAATTCATAAAATCATCACTGAATTGTATATATTTAAAATCACTCGTACTTAATAATAAAAATAAAACTAAAAGGGAAAGAAAGTGGCAAGAAACCATTTTCCATTATCATCGAACAATGAGTCTACAAAAAATAATAACTAAAACAACATCAATGCCACATTTGTTTTCGTCATGTTGTTTTAATCATAATTTCCATTTTGCACGAAAAACGAAATGAATGAAATAATAAAAAGATGGAAAACTAAAATAAAGAGAACATATAGTCATTAGTTACAATGTAGTACGAAATATAGCAGCGTTCATGTAGATTTTACAGACCATTGAAACGTAGTCAAATTCATATTACCTTCGATTTTAACATAACAAATACCCAGAACGTTCATTTTCTAACACGTTCGGTAACTTACCGACACTGATTTTCTTAAAAATATACCGATTAACTCAGAATTACTTCTAGAGTCGATTTATCAATTTTCACCTGACAGAATATCTACCCAGTTATTATTTTAAATGTTGAACAATTTGCATTATGTTTTGAACCAAATACGAGGTCCATTGATATACGTGATGTAGGTTCTCTTCGAAAATATAAATAAAAATAAATCGACTTTTCGAGAATTTCAGTTCATAATCAATTATACCCCTTATATATTATAATAGTTATTTTTTTGATGTTAAATAAAAAAAAAAACAAATAAGATCAGTTAATTTCTGTTTGTATAAATAATTAAAAGTTTAAAATGGAAATAACTCCAAAACAGTATAAAACACGAAATTATGTTTTCGGAAATTATCAAGAGGTTATTAAAAATAAAAACTTTTGCACTCGATTAAGAAATTTTAATATCCTAAAGTATTAATGTCCTTATTTGAGATCCCAAATCTTTGTCTGTAGCACAAACAATATTCTGCCCACGCTATGCTCTGTAATGTTATTTCAAAGAAAAGAAAATAAAAAATGCCTAAAATCTCTTAAACTATAGGAAACAAATTGTAGATTCTAAATATAAGAAAATCAAAGATCATGTAATCGGATAAAAAAAAATTTGTTCATGCTTTTTTTACATTTCAATAATTTATACCCTTTTATGAGGACCGATTACTACATTTGTTTTCCCCTTATAATTTTTAAAGTTATAAAGCTATTACTATTACTGCTATCGCTGTCATATAAATACAGTCAGCTGATCAAAAGTTACAGAGTTATTACCAAAAAGTTTCACAGTTCAATGTCAGAATTTAATTAACTTTTTTAAAAATTAATTTAAAAAATATTAAATATTTTGCATCCCTCATAGTATGATCCCCATATTTGTGTTTTTTTTTTTTTGCATTTAAAATTTTTTTTGAAAATGTTCTGTTTTCAAAATATAATCATTGACAAGTGTTTCTATTTATGGACCTCCACTGTACATAAAAATTGATTTTTACATCTAAAACATAAATATTACTTTTACATTTTATATGAGTATTAAATATAAACATATCCAACCATGTTGATGTTCTAATTAAGATTATTTGGTGTGGATTCATATTGTTTTCATAATGATGAACAACTTAGAGTTAGAACAGAAAAGTACTTCTAAAATGTAGCAAAAATTTAATTTAATGAAAATAAAAATATTTTTTTTGCAATTTTTCCTAAGACTTAAGAAAAAATCTTCTCTAATTACATTCAGTACTAAAAATGCAATAATTACTTTCACAAACTGCCTTCATAGTGATAATTTAATTTTCTCCAACTTTT
>PYHX02000264.1:31341-50237 GCA_004302925.2 Cochliomyia hominivorax | reverse complement strand
TTTCGCAAAAATCAGTATTGGACTTAAAACTACACCAGACTTAGAGAAATATGAAAAAGTACATTTTTTATTTCTAAGAATATAACAACGTAAATATATGAGTACACAGCTTTCAGAAAATAGGTAATCAGATATTTAAACTACACCAAACTTAGAAAAAATTTTAAAATTACAATCTTTTAAAATTATAAAATTTTTTATATTTTAAATGAAATTTTGTTTCTAAAAGTACAAGAGAATATAAATCCACAGGAAATATTGACACAGTTGTTAAAAATCAAAAAAATTTGTTAAATTTTAAATATAAGGTTGTTTTTTTTAAATACATTACAACAGCTTTCGAAAATAGGTAATCAGATTTTAAACTACACCAAACTTAGAAAAAATTTTAAAAATTACAATCTTTTAAAATTATAAAATTTGTTATATTTTAAATTAAATTTTGTTTCTAAAAGTACAAAACAATATAAATCAACGGGAAATATTGACACAGCTTACGAAAAAAATACCATCGGATTTTAAGCTACACCAAATTTAGAGAAAATTGTGAGAAATACAGTTGTTAAAAATCAGAAAATTTGTTAAATTTTAAATGTAAGTTTGTTTTTAAAAATACATTACAATATAAATCTACAAAGAAGAGTGATACAACTTATGAAAACATTAGGCAATCGGATTTTAAACTACACTAAACCAAGAGAAATTTGTTAAAAAGTAAAATTTTTAAAATTAAAAAATTTGTTAAATTTTAAATGAAATTTTTGTTTCTAAAAATACAAAACAATTTAAGTCTGCACACATGAAAGATGCAGCTTTCGAAAAAAGTCAGTAATTGGATTAAAACTACATCAGACTTAAAGAAAATTGTGAAAGAGTACAACTTTTAAATGTATAATTTTGAATGTATTCGTCTCTAAAAATACATAACAACGTAATCTACACACATGAGTGATACAGCTTTCAAAAATAGGTAATCAGACTTTAAAACTACAACAAACTTAGAAAAAATTGTAAAAATTAAATTCCTTTAAAATTAAAAAAATTCATTGTTTAAATGAAATTTTGTTTCTAAAAATATAAATCAAAAATAATTCTATATGTGATGTGGCTTACGTAAAAATGGGCAATTGGAAAAAATTGTAAAAAATTAAATTCCTTTAAAATTAAAAAATTTCATTGTTTAAATGAAATTTTGTTTCTAAAATATAAATCAAAATAATTCTATATGTGATATGGCTTACGTAAAAATGGGCAATTGGATTTTAAGCTACACTAAACTAAGAGAAATTTGATAAAAAGTAAAATTTTTAAAATCAAAAAATTTTTTAAATTTTAAATGAAATTTTGTTTCTAAAATACAAAACAATATAAGTCTGCACACATAAAAGGTGCAGCTTTCGCAAAAATCAGTAATTGGATTGAAAACACCAACAGACTTAGAGAAATTATGAAAAAGTACATTTTTTAATTTCTAATTTTAAATGTAATTTTGTTTCTAAAATACATAACAACGTAAATCTACACACGTGAATGATATAACATTCAAAAATAGGTAATCAGATTTTAAACTACACCAAACTTAGAAAAAAATGTAAAAAATTAAAATCTTTTAAAATTAAAATTTTTTTATATTTTAAATAAATTTTTGTCTCTAAAAATACGAATCAAAATAAATATACATGCATAAGTGATACAGCTTACGTAAAAATAGACAGTCAGATTTTAAACTACAGAAAACTTAGAGAAAATTGTGAAAAAGGCAATCGGATTTCAAACTACACCAAACTTAGAAAAAAATGTAAAAAATTACAATCTTTTAAAATTAAAAAATTTGTTAAATTTTAAATTAAATTTTGTTTCGAAAAAAAAAAAAAAAGAAACATTAAAATGCTACACACATGAGATGCCATTACGTAAGAAAGGCAATCGGATTTTAAACTACACCATACTTATAGAAAACTGTTACAAAGTACATCTTTAAAACCAAAAAATTGCTAAATTATAATGTAAGTTCTTGTATCAAAATACATTACAATATTAATCTACGCACAAGACTGATACAGCTTGCGAAAAAATAGATAATCGTATTTTAAACTACACTAAACTAAGTGAAATTTGTTAAAAAGTAAAATTTTTAAAATAAAAAATTGTTAAATTTTAAATGAAATTCTGTTTCTAAAAATACAAAATAATATAAGTCTGCACACAAAAAAGATGCAGATTTAGAAAAAATCAGTAATTGTATATAAAACTACACCAGACTTAGAGAAATTACGAAAAAGTACATTTTTTTAATTTCTGATTTAAAAATGTAATTTTGTTTTTATAACTTATAGAAAATTGTAAAAAAGTACATTTATTAAAATCAAAAAATTTGTTATTTTTAAGAGTAAATTCGTTTTTAAAAATACATTACATTAAAAATCTACGCACGCATTTTGAACTACACTAATCTAAGAGAAATTTGTTAAAAGGTAAAATTTTTAAATTTCAAAAACTTTGTTAAATTTTAAATGAAATCTTGTTTCTAATAATACAGAGCAATATAAGTCTGTACACAAGAAAAATACAGATTTCACAAAAATTAGTAATTGGACTTAAAACTACACCAAACTTAGAGAAAATTGTGAAAGAGTACAATTTTTTTTAATGTATAATTATGAATGTATTCGTCTCTTAAAATACATAACAACGTAAATCTATACACATTAGTGATACAGCTTTCGAAAAATAGGTAATCAGATTTTAAAATACACCAAACTTAGAAAAATTGTAAAAATTACAATCTTTTAAAATTATAAAATTTGTTTTATTTTAAATGAAATTTTGTTTCTAAAAGTACAAAACAATATAGATCTACGGGAAATATTGACACAGCTTACGCAAAAAATACCAATCGGATTTTAAGCTACACCAAATTTAGAGAAAATTGTGATAAATACAGTTGTTAAAAATCAAAAAATTTGTTAAATTTTAAATGTAAGTTTGTTTTTAAAAATACATTACAATATAAATCTACAAAGAAGAGTGATTCAACTTACGAAAGCAATTGGATTTTAAACTACACTTAACCAAGAGACATTTGTTAAAAAGTAAAATTTTTAAAATTAAAAAAATTTGTTAAATTTTAAATGAAATTTTTGTTTCTAAAAATACAAAAATACAAAATGAAAGATGCAACTTTGGAAAAAGTCAGTAATTGGATTTAAAACTACACCAGACTTAAAGAAAATTGTGAAAAGAGTACAATTTTTTAAATGTATAATTTTGAATGTATTCGTCTCTAAAAATACATAACAACGTAAATCTGCACACATGAGTGATACAGCTTTCAAAAAATAGGTAATCAGACTTTAAACTACAACAAACTTAGAAAAAATTGTAAAAAATTAAATTCTTTTAAAATTAAAAAAATTGTTATATTTTAAATGAAATTTTGTTTCTAAAAATACAAATCAAAATAATTCTATATGTGATACGGCTTACGTAAAAATAGGCAATTGGATTTTATACTACACTAAACCAAGAGAAATTTGTTAAAAAGTAAAATTTTAAAATCAAAAAATTTGTTAAATTTTAAATGAAATTTTGTTTCTAAAAATACAAAACAATATATGTCAAACTGATAGAAAATTGTTAAAAAGTACATGTTTTAAAATGAGAAAATTGTTAAATTATAAATGTTCGTTTTAAAAATACATTACAATATAAATCTACGCCCAAGAGTGATACAGCTTACGAAAAAATAGGTAATTGTACTTTAAACTAAGAGAAATTTGTTGAAAAGTAAAATTTTTAAAATCAAAAAAAATTGTTATATTTTAAATGAAATTTTGTTTTTAAATTACAAAGCAATATAAGTCTGCACACAAAAAACATGCAACTTTCGAAAAAATCATTAATTGGATTTAAAAACTGCACCAGACTTAGAGAAATTATGAAAAAGTACATTTTTTTTAATTTCTAATTTAAAAATGTAATTTTAGAGAAAATTGTGAAAGAGTACAATTTTTTAATGTATAATTATGAATGTATTCGTCTCTTAAAATACATAACAACGTAAATCTATACACATTAGTGATACAGCTTTTAAAAATAGGTAATTAGATTTTAAACTACACCAAACTTAGAAAAAATTGTAAAAATTACAATCATTTAAAATTATAAAATTTGTTATATTTTAAATGAAATTTTGTTTCTAAAAGTACAAAACAATATAAATCTACGGAAAATATTGACACAGCTAACGAAAATTTAGAGAAAATTGTGAAAAATACAGTTGTTAAAAATCAAAAAATTTGTTAAATTTTAAAGTTTGTTTTTAAACAGGAAATATTGACACAGCTTACGAAAAAAATGAGCAATCAGATTTTAAGCTACATCAAATTTAGAGAAAATCGTAAAAAAAGTACAATTGTTAAAAATCAAACATTTTGTTTAATTTTAAATGTAGGTAGTTTTTTAAAAATACATTACAATATTATTCTACAAACGAGAGTGATGCAGCTTGCGAAAGCATAGGCAATCGGATTTTAAACTACAGTAAACTAAGAGAAATGGTGATACAGCTTACGAAAAAAAATAACAATCGGATTTTAATCTACAGCAAACTTAGAGAAAATTGTAAAAAAAGTACAATTGTTAAAAATCAAACATTTTGTTAAATTTTAAATGTTAGGTAGTTTTTTTAAAAATACATTACAATATTAATCTACAAACGAGAGTGATGCAGCTTGCGAAAGCATAGGCAATCGGATTTTAAACTACACTAAACTAAGAGAAATTTGTTAAAAAGTAAAATTTTTAAAATTAAAAAATTTGTTAAATTTTAAATGAAATTTTAACAATATAAGTCTGCACACATGAAAGATACAACTTTCGAAAAAAAATCAGTAATTGTATTTAAAACTACACCAGACTTAGAAAAAAAATATGAAAGAGTATACCAAACATAAAAAAATTGTAAAAAATTAAAATCTTTTAAAATTAAACAAGTAAGAATGCTATATTCGGCTATGCCGAATCTTAAATACCCTCCACCAAAATTCGTGTAAAGTTAATACGTTAGGTTCCATAGACACACATATACTCACAAATGTATATAACACAGAAATACTTAATTAGTCATAAAATAAGTTACAATTTAAGCTATACAATTTTTCTACTAACTGCCTTTTTTCTACCAATTTTCATTGAGCTCTGTTAATTTTTGCAGATGTGAGCAGACAAAGAGATTGACGAAAATCGACTGAGATTTTGACTTAATGCAAGAATATATACATTATGGGGTCTGAAATAATTCATTCTCAGCGTTACACACAGAATGACAAAGTTAATATTCTCTCTACCACTTGTACTGTGGAGCGTATAAAAACAAAAAATATGCTTGTTATAAGCTCAAAACTATTTCCCGGGAAGGGGTCTTATATGGGAGCTACAGCAAAATTTTGACCAAGATTGTTCATATTTATAATATACTTTGATTATAGTTAGAAAAATCGTTGTGCTAAATTTTAATGGAATAAATCTTTATTTAAATGTTTTATAAACTCTAATCCGTTTTCCGGAAAATCTCGTTATAAGGGAGCTATAGGAAAATTTGGATCGATACAGGGCAAATTAATATATCTTCAGAACAGTTAGCAAAATAATTGTGTCGACTTTCAATAGAATTGGTCTTTTTTTACTCGGGAAGGGGCGTTATAATGGAGCTATATCAAAATATGGACCCATTTTAATAAAGTTGTAGTTGTGCAAATTTCAATAGAATTGGTTCAAATCTAAAAGTGTTATAAGCTATAAATCATATTCCGTGAAGGGGCCTTATACGGGAGCTATATCAAAATATGGACCCATGTAAATGAAATTTATAGTATATATTTAATTTTTTTAATAATTGTGCCAAATTTCAAAAGAATTGGTTCAAATTTAAGAGTTTTATGAGCTATAAATCACATTCCGGGAAGGGGCCTTATATGGGAGCTATATCAAAATACGGACCCATGTGAATAAAATTTATAGTATATATTTAAAATAGCTAAAAAATTATTTGTGCCAAATTTCAATAGAATTGGTTCCAATTTAAGAGTTTTATGAGCTATAAATCAAATTCCGGGAAGGGGCCTTATATGGGAGCTATATCAAAATATGGATCCATGTTAATAAAATTCACAATATATATTTAAAATAGTTGAAGCAATAATTGTGCCAAATTTCAAAAGAATTAGTTCAAATTTAAAAGTTTTATAAGCTATAAATCATATTCCGGGAAAGGCCTTATATGGGAGCTATATCAAAATATGGACACATGTGAATAAAATTTATAGTATGTATTTAAAATAATTAAAAAATTAATTGTGCAAAATTTCAAAAGAATTGGTTCCAATTTAAGAGTTTTATGAGCTATAAATCATATTCCGGGAAGGCCTTATATGGGAGCTATATCAAAATACGGACCCATGTGAATAAAATTTATAGTATATATTTAAAATAGTTAAAGAATTATTTGTGCTAAATTTCAATAGAATTGGTTCCAATTTAAGAGTTTTATGAGCTATAAATAATATTCCGGGAAGGGTCGTTATATAATTTTAGTAAATAAATAGTATAATTTTAGTAAATTATCTTAAAAATTGCGGTACATATGACACAAAGAGTTTGGGGTGTATCAAAATTTTGCATATTATAGCCTATAACTTTTTTTCGGTTAATCAGATTTTGATAATTTTTGGCACGATGATGAAGCACGTGTAATTATATGCTAAAATACATTTTTAGAAGAAATTATAAGAGTTCATTTTTGAAATTTTGAGGTTGTTTCAGATATCGGTCTATAACTTCCTTGCTTATAAACCGATATAGCTGGTTTTAAATAGCAAACTGCTCAGGACAATAACAAACAATGTGGCCAAGTTTTATTGAATTCGGTCAATTATTCTAGGCGTGAGAATGTTTCCAACAGACAGACAGACGGACATAGCTAAATCGACTCAGTTTTTGATTTGATGCAATAATATATATACATTGTTGGGTCTGAGATGATTCCTTCTTGGCGTTACATACAGAATGACAAACTTAATATACCCTCATCACTTGTGGTGGTGGAGGGTATAAAATAGTGTTAGACGCACCTTTAAGTAAGGCGTTCAACTCAGAATCACTCTCTGAGCCGATTTTACGATATTGGTCCATCCGTCTGTTTTTCTGTCGGGCTGCCTGTCCACATAAAAGTTGTGAACAGTCTACAGGTCATAATTTTTGAAATATCTAAATACCTCTTGGAACGCTAGTAAAGAATCACCTATGACCCCATAAAGTACATATATTTCAATATCCAGAAGAACAGTTATTGGTCGTTATCTGAATCAACCTTTAAAACTAAATTCGTTCGGATCTGATCAACAGAAGAAGTTATAAAGATTTTAAAGATGAATTTATGGTATCTGCCAATTACAGTTATTATTGGACATCGGTTCACATTATATAGCTCTCATATAAGCTCCACTTTACGAAATAGGCTTTAAAGCTTACAAAATTCTCAAATATAAGAATATAAAAATTTTGTAATGACTTTAAAATTCGGTTCAGTCAAATACAGCATTCTTATATTATTTTAATTTTTATTTATTTAGTTTATTTGAACTTAAAAATCCCTTATATGAATTTTGAGCTTGTATAATATTACTCTACTGAAAAATATCAAACTGTTTTTGACAAAGATTGATTGAATTAAATAAATTATTAAGTGCCGAAGATCCTTTCGCCACTAATTTGTTTCCCTCCAATAGCCGTTTTTTCCAAGCGATGATAAAAGAGATAACTATTTATGCAATTCATAAAGCATATAATCCATTTTCTAATATTTAGTGTTTAGTATCATATGAATTTCCACTACTAACCGATAATGCACTATTATTATGAAGACATCATTAACATATTAAAATAACAAAATTTAATAAAATAATTTATTTGTTGGTTTCTTACAAAATGTGAAATATGTACCTTTTATCTTATGCAATTAACTGCTTTGATTTTGTTTTACTGGTTAATACTTAAAAGTTACAAATATAACGATGTTTACTTTAAATGTACACACGAAATTATTTAGCAAATTTGGTTTTTTGAACTAAGTACAAAAATAAAGTATTTAGTAAAAAAGTCAAAGTTAAGTATAAAATTAGGAAAATTTAATAACTTTATGAAGTTTTAAAATATTTATTTATCATTGCCTTTTTTATGTTTTTCTCTTAAAAACTATAAATCACAAAACAAAAAGTAAGGTAATTTTTTCCACGATCTCTGTTAATTTTTGAGATTAAGGATTCTAAAGTTTCGAGTTACAGATTCATTTTTCTCATTTGATACTTAATATATTGTTAAGGTTTTATACACTACTTTTATCTTTTATCACAAAACAAAAAGTAAGGTAATTTTTTCCACGATCTCTGTTAATTTTTGAGATTAAGGATTCTAAAGTTTCGAGTTACAGATTCATTTTTCTCATTTGATACTTAATATATTGTTAAGGTTTTATACACTACTTTTATCTTTTTTCTTAAACTTTTACTGAAATTAATTTTTATCCCGTTAATGTCTGCTTTGGCTACAACTAAATTTAGCCATTCCTGTTTCTCAACTCTCTATCTTGATGATCGGTACGCAATTCTGAATGAGTCAAGAAATCAAATATAAAATACTGGTTTTGTATCACATGATTAAAAAGAGGATTGAAACGAAAAGATTGAAATGAAAATAAAGAAAGAAAAGAAAAAGGTGGGAAAGAAGAAAAGAAAAAAAGGCCAGAAGATCTCCGATGACTGTACATGGAAGATATGGAAGATAAAAAAGAAGAATTAAAAGATCCTCCCGGGAACCAACATAAAAAAGAAATTAAAACAAATAAAATATTACAAAATATTTCAACAACTGCTGTATTTTTGTTGTCACAATATTTTAACAATATCATGTGAAAAGTTTTGAGGAGATTTTTCCAATGTTTTATTTTTGATATCATTTCATACCAAGGTTCCTACTCAATAGAGTAGGAACCTTGATATATAATCTACCAAACAATGAAAAACAGGATTGTTATAACATTCTAATCAAATTAATTGTGCCTTTCACATCATAACTTTATATGCTTTTATGTTTTATTGTTTTATATATCACCTTTTATATATGTCATTTTAATATAATGAGAAAAAATGCCAAATACATAATCCGACAAACAATAAAAAACTGTTGGCTCAATAATGTATATCAAAAATAATAATAACACGTAAGAATGCTATATTTGGCTATGCCGAATCTTTTTACCCACCAAATTCGTGTAAAGTTATTACGTTAGCGTCACAAATGTATATAGTATATAACATAGAAATACTTAATTAGTCATAAAATTAGTTGCAATTTTGGCTATAACTTTTTTCAACTGAACTGCCTTTTTTCTATCAAATTTCATTGAGCTCTGTTAATTTTTGTAAATGTGAGCAGACAAAGAGATTGACGAAAATCGCCTGAGATTTTGATTTGATGCAAGAATATATACATTATGGGGCCTGAAGTAATTCATTCTTAGCGTTACACACTGAACGACAAAGTTAATATCCTCTCTCTACCACTTGTATTGTGGAGCGTATAAAAACAAAAAATATGCTTGTTATAAGCTCAAAACTGATTTCCGGGACAAATTTGGAAAATTTGGACCATGATTGTTCATATTTATAGAATACTTTGATTATAGTTAGACAAATGATTGTGCTAAATTTTAATGGAACTGATCTTTATTTAAATGTTTTATAAACTCAAATCCGTTTACCGGAAAATCCCGTTATAAGGGAGCTATAGGAACGTTTGGACCGATGTAGGGCAAATTTATATAATATCTTCAGAACAGTTAGCAAAATAATTGTGCGAATTTCAATAGAATTAGTCTTTATTTACTCGTTTTATAAGCTGAAAACTGTGGGAGCTATATAAAAATATGGACCCATGTTAATAAAATTTATAACATATATTTAAAATAACTAGAAAACTAGTTGTGCCTAATTTCAAAAGAATTGGTTCAAATTTAAGAGTTTTATAAGCTATAAATCACATTCCAGAAAGGGGCCTTATATGGGAGCTGGGTCAATTGATGATAACAGAACAATATGACTTCTTTGGATTTATTATTGTATCAAAACAAGTATATGTGACAAATTTCAGTAAATTATCTTGAAAATTGTGGCCCATATGACAGAAAGAATTTGGGGTGTGTCAAAATTTTGCATATTATAGCCTATAACTTTTCTCCTTTTAATCAGATTTTGATAATTAAATTTAATTAATTAATTTTTTGTTTAATTCCAATTACATTTTTAGAAGAAATTATAGGTTTATTTTCGAATTTTTGAGGTTGTTTCAGATATCGGTCTATAACTTCTTTTCTTATAAACCGATATAGCTGGTTTTAAATAGGCAACTGCTTAGGACAATAACAAATAACGTGGGCAAGTTTTATTGAATTCGGACAATTATTCTAGGCGTGAGAATGTTTCCAACACACAGACAGACGGACATAGCTAAATCGACTCAGTTTTTATCATCTCCTCTCTCATCATCTTCGTCTCTAGTATATAACTTCATTTGCTGTAGTTTTGCAAGTATTTCTCCACTATAATGTAAATACTGTCATTATGTGCCTTTTCCTTCTGTTTTTCTTCACTTTTGCGTCGCTGTTGCTTTATTGTTTTTGTTTGTATTCTAATTTTATTGTTCTTTTTTCTAAGTATACAAAGCAAGTATACAAAATCTTATAATTTTAACTTACACGGAATTACAATGTCCATAAGACTGCACAACGATTGCAGTGCGTTACACAGTCCTGGAATCCTTGTAATTTGATAAAAAGGATGATTTGGACTGTTAAGCTATCTAAGTTCCCGAATTCTCTTCTACTTTAATTTGCCAAAAGGCATCTTTCAAATAAATTTTCGATATACAGTAAACTTAAGGAAGTCTCAGAGGAAGTGGAAGTGGTTTGGCAGGAATTTAATTTTTTAATTTTGTATGGGAGCAAATTGATTTTTTCCAATTTTGTGTAGGAGCAAATTGCTTTTTCCAATTTTGTATAGAAGGAAATTTGTTTTTTCCAATTTTGTATGGGAGCAAATTTACTTAATCAATTTCTTTGTTTTAAATTTATTTATTTATTTTTTTTAATTTTGTATGGAATGTTTTAATTATTTAAACTTTATATTATAATTTATTATTGTTTAAATTTTTCAGGGGACGTTTTTGAAATCAAATATTTAAATTTTTATTTTTGTATATAATTACATATATATAAATATAAAAAAACTAAAAATATGCATACACGTGGGACACAATTTTTAATTTTAATGGAATAAACTTAAAAAGTAATGATATATTTTTTGTGTATGATTATTGTTGCATTTTTGGCAAAAGACCTTAAATGAGGTTTTTACCGTTAATAAGAATACATTTTTGTATTGTTGAGGATGGTCATGATGAATTTTGAATATTCTATTAACAAATTAGAAAGAGAACATATTTTCCATCAATATATGGTTTAAAATTTAGATATAAAAGCTAATAAATAATTAATAATAAAATAAGTAATAATAAAAAATTTATATAAAATCGGACATAAAAAAATTTTGTTGTCACTAATCTGAGAATTACTTGAAAGTATAGTCTGCAAATTGGTAAGTTATCCATAATGACAAAATCATTAATCATTTCATTTATTTAATATTTCTATTTTCAGATGTATGAAGAATTAGATCTAGTTATCACGGCGGAGTATACAAAAATTTAAGACCATTCAAAATTTTAAAATTTGATTGGAAAGATACACAACAGGGATAAAAAATAATAGCATATTTGGATAACAACACATGTTTTTTTCTTTCGCAAAGATTTGTGAAGTTTTTGAATAAGAAGGATCCCGATTTAACACAAATAAATAATAAAAACTGAATTATTATTTACAAAGGTCGACTATCTCCAAATATGCTTACAATATTTCAACTTAATTATAGCTAAAATATTATAAATAAGTGGAGTTTTTTATAGAACAGTATATAAAAGTAGTTTTTTATTTATACATTTATGATTTTTTTTTTATTTTATTATTTAATACATCAAGTCTCGTGGAAGGTCTCCATCTTCTTCCATATTTTTTTGGAATTCATCGGGCACCAAGTTTGAAAAACGTTTTCATATTCTTCCATACGTTTTAAAAATTTATCCGGAATGTTGATTTCCTTTGTGGAAGTTGTGCACCTTCAAAAGTGCCTCTTATTGATCCACTTTGTGGTAAATGTTAAGTCGATACAGAATTCACAGCTAAGCTTTGAAGACTCCATTGTTAAATTAATTTAATTATAATTATATTGATATTATTAAGCCTTTGGAATAAGAAATAATCTTGAAATTTTAAAAAATGCCTATAATATTTAATATGCTGAGTAAATTTTTTTCTACTTAACTAGCAAAATAAAAATTGTAACATAATACATAATTTCCAATATAGTCAAATGTAATTCGAACTTAATATTTTAAAAATCCTTAGAAAAAAACAAATTAAAATTGATGAACGAAGTTATATACTTACATATTATTAAAACACTAATTTAAAATCCTAATATTTTTGATTTTTTATACGTTAAGTTGTTTTAAAATATTTAAACTTTTAAACTACAATTATATACTAAAAACAAGTAAGAATGCTATATTCGGCTATGCCGAATCTTAAATACCCTCCACCACAAAGTCGTGTAAAGTTAATACATTAGGTTCCATAAATACACATACACTCACAAATGTATACAACACAGAAATACTTAATCAATCATAAAATTTGTTACATTAGGCTACAATTTTTCTGACTGCCTTTTTCTACCAAATTTCATTGAGCTCTGTTAATTTTTGTGGATGTGAGCAGGCAAAGAGATTGATGAAAATCGACTGAGATTTTGACTTGATGCAAGAATATATACATTATGGGGTCTGAAATAATTCATTCTTAGCGTTACACACAGAATGACAAAGTTAATATTCTCTCTACCACTTGTACTGTGGAGCGTATAAAAACAAAAAATATGCTTGTTATAAGCTCAAAACTATTTTCCGGGAAAGGGCCTTATATGGGAGCTACAGCAAAATTTGGACTCATATTTATAATATACTTTGATTATAGTTAGAAAAATCATTGTGCTAAATTTTAATGGAATTGATCTTATTTAAATGTTTTATAAACTCTAATCCGTTTTCCGGAAAATCCCGTTATAAGGGAGCTATAGGAAAATTTGGACCGATATAGGGCAAATTAATATAATATCTTCAGAACAGTTAGCAAAATAATTGTGTCGGCATTCAATAGAATTGGTCTTTATTTACTCGGGAAGGGGCGTTATAATAGAGCTATATCAAAATATGGACCCATGTTAACAAAATTTATACCACATATTTGTGTTAATAAAATTTATAACATATATTTAAAATAGCTAGAAAATTAACTGTATCAAATTTCAATAGAATTGGTTCAAATTTAAAAGTGTTATAAGCTGTAAATCATATTCCGGGAAGGGGTTTTATATGGGAACTACATCAAAATATGGACCCACGTTAATAAAATTTATAATATATATATTTAAAATAGCTATAAAAGTAACTGTATCAAATTTCAATAGAATTGGTTCAAATTTAAAAGTGTTATAAGCTGTTAATCATATTCCGGGAAGGGGCCTTATATGGGAGCTATATCAAAATATGGACCCATGTTAATAAAATTTATAACATATATTTAAAATAGCTAGAAAATTAGTTGTGCCAACTTTCAATAGAATTGGTTCAATTTTAAGAGTTTTATAAGCTATAAATCATATTCCGGGAAGGGGTCTTATATGGGAGCTATATCAAAATATGGACCCATGTTAATAAAATTTATAACATATATTTAAAATAGTTAGAAAATCAATTGTGATGAATCTCAAAACAATTGGTTCAAATTTAAAAGTGATATAAGTTATAAATTGTATTCCGGGAAGGAGCCTTATATGGGAGCTATATCAAAATATGGACCCATGTTAATAAAATTTATAACATATATTGAGAATTGCTAGAAAATTAACTGTGTAAAATTTCTATAGAATTGGTTCAAATCTAAAAGTGTTATAAGCTGTAAATCATATTCCGGGAAGGGGTCTTATATGGGAGCTATATCAAAATATGGACCCATGTTAATAAAATTTATAACGTATATTAAGAATGGCTAAAAAATTAGTTGTGACAAATTTCAGTAAATTATCTTCAGAATTGCGGCCCATATGGCACAAAGAGTTTAGGGTGTATCAAAATTTTGCATATTATAGCCTATAACTTTTTTCCGGTTAATCAGATTTTGATAATTTTTTTGTACGATGATGAAGCACGTGCAATTGTATGCTAAAATTAGTTTTTTGTTTAAGTCCAATTACATTTTTAGAAGAAATTATAAGAGTTCATTTTCGAAATTTTGAGGTTGTTTCAGATATCGGTCTATAACTTCCTTGCTTATAAACCGATATAGCAAGTTTTAAATGGCAAACTGCTTAGGACAATAACAAACAATGTGGCCAAGATTTATTGAATTCGGTCAATTATTGTAGGCGTGAGAATGTTTCCAACAGACAGGCGGACAGACGGACACAGCTAAATCGACTCAGTTTTTGATTTGATGCAATAATATATACACATTGTTGGGTCTGAGATGATTCCTTCTTGGTGTTGCACACGGAATGACAAACTTAGTATAACCTCACCACTTGTGGAGGCTATAAAAATAAAATGTGGAAAATATTTAGCATGCAAGGAAGTTATATATGGATAGGTATATTAAAAAAAAAACAAATTAACGTAACTAATTCCATAACGTATCAAATTGTAGATTTTAATGAAAATATAATTAAATGTGAATTTTACGAAGCGGAATTGTTAAAGACAAAAGTTTTAAATATATTTTTGGTAGAAAAAAATTTTAAAACGAAAAGGAGATAAACTTTTTTAAAAATGGCTTGGTTTTGGTAATGAATATAATTCATGGATTCATCAGAATGACATTAGTAAATAATATATGTATAATATACAATATACAATGTTAATCACTCTCTTAATAGATGGCTTCAAGTATACATGAGGACAATATTTTGTTACTTTATTAAGTAAGGATTATCAGATATATCATATTCATTAGGAAGAACAAACAATGAAAATATTGTTAAACGTAAAAAATAAATTAATAAAATAAATGTTACTCCAAAAAGTAATATCTTCATAGAAATAAAAGATTTAGAAAATCAAAAAACCAATACCTTTAATGAGTTAAAGAATAATACAGCACAGACAATTTTAACTATAGAAAATAAAAATATAAATCAAACTCACAACAAATTTAATCCTCAAACTGGTAAACATGAAGTGGAAAACGTTGAAAAAGATTCCAAACAAATTATAATAATTATCAGCAAAATATTATGACTTTTATTATAACCATGGATGTGTTGTATACCAGTAAAAGATATTTTATTTAATCAGTATAGAAAAGTTATGAATAATTTAAAAGACGCTGCTATCATAAAAAATAAATCAAAGCAGAAAGGAAGAGGGAAATATATAAAGCTTCAACGTTTAAAACAAAAACCACATAATAAATCATATCGTTGTAGAGGAAAGAACTTCACAGATATATTTGGCAATTTAAAATGTCGAGATTTATAGAATGCATGAAAAGTGAATTGGATTCAATTCACTTTTCATGCATTCAATTCAGACTAGTGTATTAAAAATGGAAGAAATATGTTATAATCCGATTGCTTCATTAGACAACTCTAGTACAATTGAATTTGTATGATTAGGAAATGGTGAAATATATAGAGATCTTAATAGTATTTATCTCAGATTAGTGGTTGCATTTAAAGGGAGCGGAAGTGTTGTTAACAACCTTTTATATTCAATATTTAGGAATTGTATAGTTCATCTAAAAAGAAAAAATGTATCACAGTATGACAACATTTACAACAATAGAGCTTATATCGAAACGTTTGCTGATGTTAATAAAGTTAACTCATTAATCGATAAAGAAAATTTAGGATTGGATTAAAGAAAAAGGCCATTTAAAGATGGGAAAAATGTCGAGCTTTTTGGAAAACCTCATGTAAATGTATTTAATCAACAAAAGTAGTTACTCAATAATGTTGATATTAAGGTTACATTGAATTTAGAGAAGAGAAGAAGTGGTGATAAAAATGAATCTCGTTAAAGAAATCATGAAGCTAAATTATGTATTAATCGTCTTATAACCATTAATAGTAGTATATTAACGGCATATCAAAACCTATAAGAGTGCATAAATAAAGACATTTACATTACATCCAAGAAACCATTCATTAACTCTAGACAATGTTATACTTGGACAACTACCAAACTTTTTAATTTTTGGAATGATATCTAACAAAGCATATACTGGATATATCCAAAAAGGAAATCCATATAACTTTCAACATTTTAACCTAAAATGAATTAATTTATTTATAATAACGGTGGAATATTAAGTACCCCTGGTTATATAACTCTCTTAAAGGGTACTGGAATTCATCATTTCCATAAAGGTCATCAAATTACAAAAGAACTTTTTGATAGTGGTTATTTTTTATTATCTTTTGATTTAACACCACATCATAATAATAATTCCAATTGTGGAAATTTAATAAATCAAAGAACTTTTCGAATAGAAGAATGTTTTGGAAAACCAATTACGGAAGCAATTACATGTTTTGTATATTGTGAAATTGATAGTATAATAGAAATTGATATGCCTCGCAATATAATTCAAACGCTATGAACTCAATATATATTATAAATATTTAAATTCAAATAATTATACAAAATATAAATTTAAAGGAGTTTTTTTTACCTAAAACACCTGATGTAAAACCTTCATTCTATAATAGCCAACACTGACCCATCTTATAAACCTGGATAGCATTGGGTAGCTTTTTACTTTACGGAAAATAAACCTGCAAAGTTCTTTTGCTTTGCATTTATTTCATTCTTAAATAGAAATTCTAAAACATTTATCTACAATAAAATGAGGATCCAACGTGAAACGACAATGTTATGTGGAGTTTATTGCTGTATTTTTATTTACTTAAGATGTAAAAATTTTACCTTTAAATACTTTTAATTACTTAAATTTGTATGACAATAATATGTTAGCATTAAGTTTATTAATGTACTTTTATGTTTTATATTAAAAATAAATAATGAAAAATATATAAAAATGTTATTTTGTTTTAATATCAACTTCTTCTTCAGCCTTTAGTAGGACTTCTAGGAGAATATTATCAAAACCATCATATTGCAAGAAATATTATCAAAACCATCATATTCCTTTGATGAAGTAGGATTTGATATAATATTTATATTGTTGGCTCTATTCATTATTTTGAGACTTAATATTTTGTGGTAGGTAGTAAATAAATTACAATTTTTTTTTTTTTTGAATTTAAAGTTTACGAGACCTTTATAATTTGATTCAAAGCACAAATAAAAAAAATTTGATTCATGTTACATTAAAATTCTTTATTTATATATATTTTTTAATTATTTATTCTAAATGCTTAGATAATAAATAATATCTGTTTATTAAATTTTATATTTTGTTTTGAAGTTGTCTATGTCTACAACAACTGCAAGTATCAGAACCAACGGTTGCATTTTTATTTGACCATGGACAATTTGTAAAGTCTAATTCAGGAAATGCATTTTTCCTTGTAATTTCCAGTTTCATTTATAATATTCAAATATTGTCCTAGTATTTTTTTGATGTTCAAAAAAAAAATGAAACCATCAAAATCATATAAACATTTTTTTAACTTTTATATGTGACATCTTTATTATATTTAATTAATATTCTAAAAATAATGATACTTATATACTAAGGGATGTATTCTTAGTTAAGAATTTCTTGGTATTTTACTATGTTTACAACTGAAAAATGGTAGGAAATTTGATATACAAAACTCTCCTACTTCATCTTCTGCAGTTGAATTTTCATTGAGTATCTCCTCCAATTCCAAAACATATAAACCATTTCCTGAATTTCTCCTTAAAATAAATTGATAATTGTTAACTCTTTCGGTTACTTTATCTTCCAAACTGTTATATCGTTTAGGCAGATATAATATTCCCTCCTCAAACTAAACACATTTCCATATTTATTTTTATGGCGAAACATAGTTAATATCTTATATGGTTTTAATGATTCTTAATCCTTTGTTGCTATATATGGTCTTGTTTTTAATTTATTAAAAAATTGCAACAACATCAGCTTTTGTAAATTTTTGTTCCTCCTTTAAGAGTTTATTAATCGATTAGAATAATTTCACTTCAGACATTTATATTTATTGTACTTTTCTTCTAAGAAAGAGAAATTTTATATTTCTTAATTGAAAAAATCTTAATAAGCTTTTATATATAAATTTTAAGTCATACATTGATGGAAAATATTCTCTCTTTTTAATTTTATTCAAAACTAATCAAGAACATCCTCAAAAATATAAAAATGTATTCTTATTAACGGCAAAAACCTCATTCAAGGTCTTCCACAAAAATGCAACAATAATCATATACATCAAACAAAAAATATATCAAATGTAAAGTCATAACTTTTTAATTTTATTTTATTAAAATTAAAAATTGTCTCCCGCGTGTATGCATACTTTGGTTTCATTTTAAAAAAGGGTCTCCCGTTTAATTTCTTGTATATTTATGTATATGTAATTATATACAAATATACAAATTTAAGTATTTGGTTTCCAAAAATATCCCATGAAAAATTAAAAAAAAAATAA
>PYHX02000264.1:16341-26341 GCA_004302925.2 Cochliomyia hominivorax | reverse complement strand
TATTTTAAACTACACTAAACTAAGAGAAATTCGTTAAAAAGTAAAATTCCTAAAATCAAAAAAATGTGTTAAATTTGAAATGAAATTTTCTTTCGAAAAATACAAAACAATATAAGTCTGCACAAATAAAAGATGCGGCATTCGAAAAGTAAAAATAACAACGTAAATCTACACACATGAGTGATACAGCTTTCAAAAAATATGTAATCAGATTTTAAACTACACCAAACTTAGAAAAAATTGTAAAAGATTTCAATCTTTTACGGCTTACGAAAAAATAGGAAATCGTATTTTAAAATACACTAGACTAACAGTAATTTGTTAAAAAGTAAAATTTTTAAAATCAAAAAATTTTTTAAATTTTATATGAAGTTTTGTTTCTAAAATTGCAAAACAATATAGGTCTGCACACACGAGTGATACAGTCTTCGAAAAAAAAGCAATTGTATTTAAAACTACACCAGACTTAGAGAAAATTGTGAAAAACTAAATTTTTTTAATTTCTAATTTAAAAATGTAATTTTGTTTATAAAAATACATAACAACGTAAATCTACACGCATGAGTGATACAGCTTTCAAAAATAGGAAACATCCGATAATACAGCAGGCCTGATGTCCATAGATTTTAATTGTGGTTGCTAATTAAGTTCTTCATATTTTATGTTATTATAACTAAATGTTAATAGATGATGTTAAATTAACTGATTAGCAAAACTTTGTTGGTATACTTATGTATTTTTAACTGTAAAGAAATCACTATAATTTCTTACCAACTATTGTATGCTAAAATTAAGTTTTGCTTAAATTCAATTATATTTAGAAGAAATTAGAAGAGATCTTTTTCGTAATTTTGAGGTTGTTTCAGATATCGGTCTATAACTTTCTTGCTTATAAAACCGATATAGCAAACGATGAGGCCAAGTTTCATTGAATTCGGACAATTATTCTAGGCGCGAAAATGTTTCCAACACACATACAAATAGACGAACAGACGGAAAAAGCTAAATCGCCTCGGGTTTTGATTTTATGCAATAATATATATACATTCTTCTTGGCATTACACATGGAATTACAAACTTAATATAGCCTCACCACTTGTGGTGGTGGATAAAATATATATATATATATATATATATATATATATATATATATATATATATATATATATATATATATATATATATATATATATATATATATATATATATATATATATATATATATATATATATATATATATATATATATATATATATATATATATATATATGTAGGGTCGGAACAATTGTCTGAATTAAAACACACTTTTTTATGGAAATAGTTATTATAATTTCAGTTTATTTTTATTATTGCATTTATCTGGTTTTTTATAGCTTATTAGAAATTAAATTAAATATTCTTCACACTTAAGGTTTCACACTTCTTAAAAACACAACTTCTTTTTATCGTGGTCACACAACAACTTGTCCTCTGTCTTTTCTACTATTCTTGTTAATGTTCGCTTAGTCTTTTCTGTCCGCTGCTTGAGTGCAATTTTCAAGAGTCCGTTACTTCTTTTATTGTCGGTATGTGAGAATTAGGGAGGTACCCTACATTCGGCCCTCCTGACGGCAATTCGGCTCGGATTGCCATCTTTTCATATATTCGGCCACGGTCGTTGTTCTCATAGGACCTTCATGGTGGCCGACCTTCTCTACCGCATATCTTCCGTGAGGTAATTCGGACGTTATCTTGTAGGGACCAAGGTATTTACCTTTTAACTTAAGCCCGGTGCCAAACTGAGTGCGCTTAATGGCCACTAACTCGTTCACAGCATATTCCGCTTCCGGCTTTCGTTTGCTATTGTAAGTTTTACAGTTCTCCTGTTGAATTCGAGCTATATTCTCCTTAGCTTCAATTCTCATCTCGTTCCTTTCATCCTCGAATTCACGAACAAATTCGGCATCTAATATTTCCCGGAGATCAGGGTAATCTGGTAATTTCATTTCAACGCCAGTTAACAACTTGAAGGGAGATAATCGGGTGCTTCTCGGGGGAGTAGAATTAATAATCATTTGAACCCGTCGTACATGTTTGTACCAGTTCTGTGGAGTCTCAGCACACATCTTCGCCAGCATTGGTATGACTATTCTATGAACTCGTTCCACCTGGCCGTTCCCACGTGGAACACCAGTAGTTATCAACAAATGCTGAATATTCTCCTCAACACAGTAATTCTCGAAATCATTCGAAGTGAACGCTGTTCCGCGATCGGTTATAATTCTTCGGGGATTACCAAAAATAGAAGACTGTTTCTCCAAGCATTCGATCACAGTTTTCGTATCGGTAGACTTTGTTGGATGGAGCCAAACAAATTTTGTAAATCCGTCAACGACAACGAGCAGATGGTTATACGCCTTCTTAGTGACTTCCATAGGACCAACATGATCAATATGATAAGTAGTCAGAGGTCGATCGTCCTTGTCGATGGGGTTTAGATAACCCTCTTTTCTTCCAACCTTTGCCTCGGTGATGATGCACTCGATGCAGCTTTTCACAATACTTGGTACTTTTGTCGCCAACTTCATTATATAGTACTGTTTCTCAATCAATTCACGAGTCTTGGAAACACCAAAGTGACCCTGGTTATGCGCCAAACGGATAATCTCCTCCTCCAACTGGACCGGTACTACAATAAGTTCCTTCGCTGGATCCTTGTACAACACACCATTTTGCATATAATAATCCTCATATGCTCCATACTCCAAGACCGCTCTGATGGATTTCGTACACTCGTCACTTTCCTGCGCACACCTGATTCTGTGAGTAAGGCTGCTATCAAGTACTAAACACGCCATTCGGCTTAACGCATCTACATGTTTCATTCGCGTACCGGGTCTATGTTCAATCTCGTACGTAAATTCCTGCAGGAACATAGCCCATCTGGATATTCTTGCCGGTACGTCGTCTTTGTTCATTGTCATCTTGAATGCGTTGCAATCGGTCACGATTTTAAACGGTATACCAAGTAAATACACTCTCCATTTTTTCAGGGATTCAACTATTGCCAGCACCTCCAACTCGTAGGAATGGTATTTCTCTTCATATGGCTTTGTTCGGCGGCTCATATACTGCACCGGGTGTAAATCTTGTTCGTCCAAACTCTTCTGCAAGAGCACTGCACCATAACCATACTTACTGGCGTCTGCATGCACCTCCGTGATAGCATCTGGGTCATACAACTTCAAAACTGGAGCATTCACAAGGGCTTCCTTAAGCTGTTGACAAGCAAGTAATTCTTCCTCGGTAATCACGAAATGACTATTCCTCCTGAGCAGATCTGTCAAAGGTTTCGCCATTGTCGCATACTGTTCAATAAACTTTCTAAAGTAGGAAGTTAGCCCTAAAAATCTCTGAAGCATTTTCCGATCGGTGGGGATCGGGAAATTCTCGACTGCCTTTATCTTCTCCTTCGCTGGCTTGATCGAACCGTTCTGAATTATGTAGCCCAGGAAGTTGACAGTACTTCGCAAAATCTGGCATTTCTCCCATTTTATGCGCAAACCATTTGAGGCAGCTATCTCCAACACTTTCATAAACTTCCCAAGGCCCTCTATCACATCCTTTGCGGGAATAATGATGTCGTCCATATATACTATCACAACACCCTCTCGTATCAAGTCCTTAAACACCACTGATATAAATCGGGTAAACACAGCAGGTGAGTTGCTTATACCAAACGGCGCGAACATAAATTCAAATTGGCCGTTGTGTGTCACGAACGCCGTATACCTTCTTGAAGATGGCTCCAAGGGCACATGGAAAAATCCATTCCGCAGATCTAATGTTGTGTAGATATTAGCATTCTGTAGTTTATCTATCACCTCATCCATTAACGGCATAGGGAAATGGTCTCGAACGATTTTCTGATTTAATCTTCTATAGTCACAACAGAGTCTCTTCGAACCATCTTTCTTCGGAACCAGAACAATAGGTGATGCATACTCCGAAGTACTGGGCTGCACTATTTTCTCTGCAAGCCATTCTGTGATCTGCTTATCGACAATGGCTTGATCGGTAACGGGTAAGCGTCTGGGGCGATGACAAACGGGTATGTCATCCTTCAATACTATATTCATCTTTACTGGGCTATCTATAACTCGTCTTGGACGATATTCGGTAATCGCCGTTATCACTTGGCCCTTAATGGAGTCATTCAAGTGCTCAACGTCGACTGCTATATCTGGTTCATACTCGTCCATATTCAAACAAATTCCAGAGAATTCCTCCAGCAGTAAATTTTCCTCGACTGGCATTCTAAAAATGACTTCACCATTTGTTATAGTGATGTCCGCCTTCCGTATTAGGCTGTTTCCCAGCATTATAGAGTGATTGATGTCACGCTCTCCCACTACATAAAAGGTAACCTGGAACTCCAAATCGTCAACACGAATAATTTCATCGAAACGACCCATTGTGACAATTGCGCTGTCACTTATTCCAAATAACTTAACCTTTTCCGGCACAAAGTTGACTTCACCCAGGATAAACAACATGTCAAATCGTACTATGCATATATCGCAACCCGTGTCCACCAACGCCGATAAAATTTTACCTCGTATTATAATATCCTTGAATATCAGACCTGGACCTTTACGAACCATGTTCACCTGATCGCCTTCCATCTTAACCTTTTTCTCCGTCTTATTAGATGTACATTCAAAGGAACGGTGGCCAAATTTCTGACATCGGAAACATTTAGGCTGCTTTTCGGGACAATCTTTGGCGATGTGCGATTTTTCACCGCATTTGAAGCATCTTCTTTCCTTTACGCTGGACTCCATCTTTGGCAAACTGGTGTTTTTCACGCTGGTTACGGACTCTTTCGCCTTGTATGATGACTGGGTGACCATACGCGTTTTCTCATACACTTTAATCTGCCTCTTCAACTCTCGGATGTTATCAGCCTGATATAATACCGCTTTATTCATTCTCGACTCTTGGATACCTTCTATGAAGTACTCGATCACGCTTTTCTCGTCCAGATCGATCTGAGCTCCAATCTCCATAATACTATACAAATATTCCAGAAGAGTTTCATTTCTGTTAAATCGTCGGTTCCGTATCTGACGGATAACTTCTGCTACCGAAAACCGCATTCCAAACTCATCTTTAAGTGCTGCTTTCAATGAACGCCAATCACGTATACCTCTCTGACTTCTTATAAACATTCTCGCTGCACCAACCAGTAGCTGTTTTCCATATACGTAAAACTGTAGTGGCGACCACTTCAATATGGTACCCATTTCCTCAAATTCGCTTAGCCACTGAATAATGTCAGGTGTACTAGTGCCAGAGAACTGTGATAAACTGTCCTCCACGTCCTTAAGAGTGTACATGCTCTTTTGAGGAGCGAAAGCATAGGCCTCTTCACCATCTTCCGTTTCAGGAGTGTCGACTGCATTGTCACCTCCCACTGCCCCCTCAATCACTTCGTCCTCGTCGGATTCCGTAGAATTTAGTCCATATTTCAACAAAAGTCTATTCTGTAAGTCTTCTTTTAAACCCTGTGTACTCAGTCCTAACTCCGTCAATTTAGTCTTAAGGGCACTAACCCCCAAACCTAAAATTTCCTCACGATTCATGTCCAACTACACCAAACCGTATCAATCAAATCAATCGTAAAAGCTGAAACCGTAAGTGTTTACAAAAGTATAGATAATAGTATAATATAAAAAAATACAATATTATAAAAAAAATAAAAATTCATTTAATATTTGAAATTAAATATTGAAAATAAAATAAGAAATCTCGACACAAATTCAAAAATACAATCTTCAAATTTCTTCACAAATTATGCAAAACCACTCTAATTCAAAAATTAGTTCCTCAAATTCAACAAATCTTAATTATAAAAATTTCATCAAATATTTTATCCGACTTTCATCTAAATTTCAATCATCGTTCATCTAATATTAATCATCGTAATTTAAATCATCGTTCATCCTCATACATCCTAATTTTACCACACGATATTAAATTCTTAATGGAATTAAAAATACTTATCTAATTTTCCAACGTTCGCCCCACTGTATTCTGCTCTGTTATACTTCTTATTGCGTCACTGCATCTAGTACCAGCATCTCATACACAGCATCAGAAAAAAAACTCCACTTCACTCAAATATTCTATCAGCTCTGTAGCAGCAATCCTCTCACAATATACTCCTCCCACTGCAACGCAATTAACTTCACAGCACTATCAATCACTAGGCATCAGTTATCAAATTCTGTTGGCGGCGACAAAACCACAAACAAACAGCATACATCACTCAAAACTTTTATCAACGCAGCATCAAAAGAAGTTTAACTGCAGCTTTAACTATTACTTATGTTGTTGTTGTCCACTTTATTTTATTCATTTACTTTCGACTCAAGAGAAGATTTGTCTCGATCAATGTTTTTGTTGTACACACTTAAATTTTACCCAAATTCAAAGTCACTCAAAAATTTCTCTCTTGTGTTTTTTTCGGTGGTGGGTTTTTTTTTTCTTTCTCAGTTGACTATTGTTTGTATGTGCGTGTGTTTTTTCTTCTCTTTGATTTTTCGTTCTGTTCTATCACGGTGGAACTTCTTACTTCGTTGTTTTTTGTTTTTGTTCTTCACTTTCAACTTTTAAGCGACCGTTATTATTTTTTTTTTTCACTTTGATCCGTATGTAATGTGGTTGTTGTTCTTTTTACAAGTACACTTGTTCAACAAATTGTCATCGCAATATTTTTGTAAATTAAGTGGAAATTTAATTTTGCAGAAATTGTCTTTGTAATTAATACACATCACTTAAACACTTTTAATTCAATTTCCCAGCTATCTGTTCCAATCCCGGTTGAGCCCCCAAAAATTTGTAGGGTCGGAACAATTGTCTGAATTAAAACACACTTTTTTATGGAAATAGTTATTATAATTTCAGTTTATTTTTATTATTGCATTTATCTGGTTTTTTATAGCTTATTAGAAATTAAATTAAATATTCTTCACACTTAAGGTTTCACACTTCTTAAAAACACAACTTCTTTTTATCGTGGTCACACAACAACTTGTCCTCTGTCTTTTTCTACTATTCTTGTTAATGTTCGCTTAGTCTTTTCTGTCCGCTGCTTGAGTGCAATTTTCAAGAGTCCGTTACTTCTTTTATTGTCGGTATGTGAGAATTAGGGAGGTACCCTACATATATATATATATATATATATATATATATATATATATATATATATATATATATATATATATATATATATATATATATATATATATATATATATATATATATATATATATATATATATATATATATATATATATATACTTATTTTGCTCAACGAAGTAATTTATTTGAAATCAAATTACTATATAGTGGGACATAGTATCACTCATGCGTGTAGATTTACGTTGTTATGTATTTTATAAACAAAATTACATTTTTAAATTAGAAATTAAAAAATTTAGTTTTTCACAATTTTCTCTAAGTCTGGTGTAGTTTTAAATACAATTGCTGATTTTTTCGAAGTCTGTATCACTCGTGTGTGCAGACCTATATTGTTTTGCAATTTTAGAAACAAAAACTTCATATAAAATTTAACAAATTTTTTGATTTTAAAAATTTTACTTTTTAACAAATTACTCTTAGTCTAGTGTAGTTTAAAATACGATTTCCTATTTTTTCGTAAGCCGTAAAGATTGAAATCTTTCACAATTTTTCTAAGTTTGGTGTAGTTTAAAATCTGATTACATATTTTTTGAAAGCTGTATCACTTATGTGTGTAGGTTTACGTTGTTATGTATTTTTTGAATCAAAATTACATTTTAAATTAGAAATTAAAAAAATGTACTTTTTCATAATTTCTCTAAGTCTGGTATAGTTCTCAAGCCAATTATTGATTTTTTTGAAATCTACATTTTTTATGTGTGCAGACTTATATTGTTTTGTATTTTTAGAAACAAAATTTCATTTAAAATTTAACAAATTTTTTTGATTTTAAAAATTTTACTTTTTAACAAATTCCTTTTAGTTTAGTGCAGTTTAATATACGATTGTCTATTTCTTCGTAAGCTATATCACCCTTGTGCGCAGATTTATAATGTAATGTATTTTTAAAAATGAATTTACATTTAAAATCTAACAATTTTTTGATCTTAAAAAATGAAATTTTTAACAATTTTCTATAAGTTTTGTGTAGTTTAAAATCCGACTGTCTATTTTTACGTAAGCTGTATCACTTATGCATGTATATTTATTTTGATTCGTATTTTTAGAAACAAAAATTTATTTAAAATATTAAAATCTTTTAAAATTAATTTTTTTTATTTTTTACATTTTTTCTAAGTTTGGTGTAGTTTAAAATCTGATTACCTATTTTTTGAAAGCTGTATCACTTATGTGTGTAGATTTACGTTGTTATGTATTTTTAGAAACAAAATTACATTTTTAAATTAGAAATTAAAAAAATGTACTTTTTCATAATTTCTCTAAGTCTGGTGTAGTTTTAAATCCAATTACTGATTTTTTCGAAGTTGCATGTTTTTTGTGTGCAGACTTATATTGTTTCGTATTTTTAGAAACAAAATTTCATTTAAAATTTAAAAATCTTTTTTGATTTAAAAAATTTTACTTTTTAACAAATTTCTCTTCGTTTAATGTAGTTTAAAATACAAATTTCTATTTTTTCGTAAGCTGTATAATCTTATTTGTAGATTTATATTGTAATGTAGTTTTAAAAATGAACTTACATTTAAAATTTAACAATTCTTTTTGGTTTTAAAAAATGTACTTTTTACCAATTTTCTATAAGTTTGGTGTAGTTTAAAATCCGACTGCCTGTCTTACGTAATCTGCTTCTCATGTGTGTAGATTTTTATTGAATTGTTTTCTTAGAAACAAAATTTCATTTAAAATTTAACAAATTTTTTAATTTTAAAAGATTGTAATTTTTTACAATTTTTTCTAAGTTTGGTGTAGTTTAAAATCTAATTAAATATATATTGTAGATTTACGTTGTTATTTTTACTTTTTCATAATTTCTCTAAGTGTGGTGTAGTTTTAAATCCAATTACTGATTTTTTCGAATGCCGCATCTTTTATTTGTGCAGACTTATATTGTTTTGTATTTTTCGAAACATAATTTCATTTCAAATTTAACACATTTTTTGATTTTAAGAATTTTACTTTTTAATGAATTTCTCTTAGTTTAGTGTAGTTTAAAATACGATTTCATATTTTTTCGTAAGCTGTATCACTCTTGTGCGTAGATCTATAATGTAGTGTATGTTTAAAAACGAACGTTTAAAATTTAAAAAAATTTTGATTTAAAAAATGTACTTTTTAACAATTTTCTATCAGCTTGGTGTAGTTTAAAATTCAATTGACTTTCTTACGTAATCTGTATTTCTCATGTAGATTTTTATTGATTTGTTTTTTAAAAACAAAATTTTATTTAAAATATAACAAATTTTTATACCCTCCACCACCACAAGTGGTGAAGGTATATTAAGTTTGTCATTCTGTATGTAACGCCAAGAAGGAATCATCTCAGACCCAACAATGTATATATATTATTGCATCAAATCAAAAACTGAGTCGATTTAGCTATGTCCGTCTGTCTGTTGGAAACATTCTCACGCCTAGAATAATTGACCGAATTCCATAAAACTTGGCCACATTGTTTGTTATTGTCCTAAGCAGTTTGCTATTTAAAACCAGCTATATCGGTTTATAAGCAAGGAAGTTATAGACCGATATCTGAAACAACCTCAAAATTTCAAAAATGAACTCTTATAATTTCTTCTAAAAATGTAATTGGACTTAAACAAAGAATTAATTTTAGCATACAATTACACGTGCTTCATCATCGTGCCAAAAATTATCAAAATCTGATTAACCGGAAAAAAGTTATAGGCTATAATATGCAAAATTTTGATACACCCAAATTCTTTGTGTCATATGGACCGCAATTTTTAAGATAAT